>PVJH01028159.1:0-27669 GCA_004026705.1 Nesogale talazaci
TTCCCTTGTCCCTGGGTTTATTGGCTCCACCCTCCCCCTCTCTCTTGTCATCCCAGAACCATCGACCCTGTTGTTTTCTCCTCAGGATTGTATATTTTGTCTATCTTATATAGATAGACATGGAGGAGAAGAAGGTCTATAAATAGTCCCCGGGCTTTCAGCTAACCCTTATGTATGTTTTTTGATTGAATATGATGAGGTGCCAAGCCCTGCCCTTGGGAGTCCTTGGGGACTTCATTGCTTTTGTCTCCTTGCTGTTCTGTTGTGTTTGTGTTTCACCGTGGTATGCCTCTCCCCATTTCTTACCTTGACTTATTGTTATGTCAGCTGAAAATGGGAACTTTGTCCGAAAAAGGAGTTTTGGACCCAGAATCAGATCACTTTATAGTTTGTTATATTTCCTTCACGCTCACTTGCAATTTGATCCTTATCATTATGATTTTTGTTATTCGGTAAATTTTTCCCAGTGTTAACTATGATTATCTGACGAGAATACATATTTAATGTAAACATAAAAAGACTTCTAGTAATATCATCTGCATATTTTTAACAAGGAAAAGAAAACTATCCAATAGAAAAATGTACAAATGTAACAACTAAGGTATGTCAACTCCCTGTAATAGAAAATTTTAAATTAAAATGGAATTTTAGCACTTTCAGCAGAGAAAGGACATACATATAATAATTATTCCCCCAAAGAATTAAATTTGGCTTCTGTTTTTTTTTTGCTGGGTACTGTGTACTTTATTGATGGTACATGACAGGATTGGGCTCGCTAAGCCCCTCCCCTTTCTTCAGGGGGTCTGGAGGGAATATTCTCAGTGTGGTGGGGCATTGAGTTGGGGGCCAAGACTCCCCAGAAGCTAGGGCCTCTCTTCCTCTCTTGCTGTTGCTGGGCCTCGTGGTCCAGCGGGGTCTTACTCTTTGAAGGCCATGTGGACCATGAGGTCCACCACTCTGTTGCTGTAGCCAAATTTATTGTCATACCAGGACTTCAGCTTGACAAAGTTGTTATTGAGGGCAATGCCAGCCCCAGCATCAAAGGTGGAAGAGTGGGAATCACTGTTGAGGTCACAGGAGAAAACCTGGTCCTCAGTGTAGCCCAGGATACCCTTCAGGGAACCATCAGCTGCCTGCTTCACCACCTTCTTGATGTCATTATACTTGGCAACTTTCTTCAGATGGCAGGTAGGATCCATGACAGACATATTGGGGCTGGAGACATGGAAGGGTATGCCAGTGAGTTTCCCATTCAGCTTCAGGATAACCTTGCCCACAGCCGTGGCAGCACCAGTAGATGCCGGGATGATGTTCTGGACAGCCTAATGGCCATCATGCCAGAATTTCCCAGAGGGGCCATCCACGGTCGTCTGGGTAGCAGTGATGGCATGGACTGTGGTCACGAACCCTTCCACAATGCAAAAATTGTCATGGATGACCTTGGCCAGGGGGCTAAGCAGTTGGTGGTGCAGGAGGCATTGCTAACAATCTTGAGATAGTTGTCATACTTCTTGTGGTTCACACCCATCACCAACATGGGGACATTAGCAGAAGGAGCAGAGATGATCACCTTCGGGCATCGTCCTTCAAGTGAGCCCCAGCCTTCTCTATGGTTGTGAAGACACCAGTGGACTCCATGACACAGCCAGCACCAGCCTCACCCCACTTGATGTGGGCGGGATCTTGCTCCTAGAAGATGTAGATGGGCTTCCCATTGATGACAAGCTTCCCATTTTCAGCCTCGATGGTGCCATTGAACTTGCCATGGGTGGAATCATACTGGAACATATAGATCATGTTGTTCAGATCAATGAAGGGGTCATTGATTCAACAATTTCCACTTTGTTAGACTGGATAGAAGCCCTGCAGACCAGGCATCCAATACGACTGAATCTGTTCACTCCAACTTTTACCATCGTGTCTCTGGGATGCACGGAAACAGGAAGAGAAGGCTGCCTGTCACACGAAGAGGAGCAGAGAGCCTTGCTTCTGTTAGAGAGGGAAAAATTACTATGTAGAAAAGAAAGCTGGGGGCAGGGGTGGGGGGATTCTGACAAGAGGGAATTTATCTCTATTGCTATCTTTCTCTGACCTCTGGACCTTTCCTCACTGCTATTCCTGTATTCTAGAATTTTCTATTTCTCTAATGTCTACACAGTCTTTAAGTCTTAACTTTCACTTTTGTCAGGAAACATTATCCAACACCTCTTAGACTATGAAAGGTGTTCCTTCTGTGTGTGCCTTCACATTTTGTACTTTCCCTACTGTAGAATCTTCGAAATGCTTCACTAGCAGCTTATATAAACCTCTATCTATCTTCTTCCACATCAGGTTATAAGCACCAAGAAAGCAGGGATGATATTAGTCTAGCTCACCTTTATATTTCTAGTGTCTAGCACACAGTATACACATAAGAGAAAATAATGAATGCAGAAGGAATTTTCTATGGAGACTTAAGAAGGTATGAGATCCAATATGAAAAGTCTCAATAAAGCTGTTGGGCCCCTTATTTAGTGCACTAACAGAAAACAAAAACAAAACCCAAACTTATTGCCAATGAGTCAATTCTAACTCATAGTGATGGTATGAATAACTGTTCAGGTGGTAACCACAGGTCAATTTAAAACCTCCAGCTGTTCCCTGAGAGAAAAATGGTACTTTCTACTCCCATAAAGATATATAGTCTTTGAACCCACAGGAGCTGTTCTACTCAGCCCTAAAGGGTCACTATGAGGATTGGGAAGGGGAGAGGCTAAAAACCTTCTAGATTAGTGGTTCCCAACCTTCTTCATGCTGTGACCCTCTAATATAGTTCCTCCAGTTGTGGTGACCCATAAAATTATTTTTCTTGCTACTTCTTAACGATAATTTTGTTACTATTATGAATCAGGCAACCCCAGTGAATGTGTCATTCCATCCCCAAAGGGGTTGCGACCCACAGGTTGAGAACTGCTGTTCTAGAAGCTTCTTTTTAATCTCAAGGATTGCCCTAGCAGGTCACTCCTTGGAGAACATATCCTTTCGGTTAGTCACAGTTGTATCCCTCCAGTTTTCACAGGTGTTGACAAATGCCGACAGAAAGAGAGTTGATTCCAGGAGTCAGTGACGACAAAGAAGGGTTCATGAAAGTACTGCTGCTGTCATTCAGGGACAGGAAATGGACATCTAAAGGAAGTATAAATATTTATATATCACGCGTCCCATAATTGGATGCTCTAAAAGTCTTATTTCATCTCTAAATTCCAATGAAAACATAAAAATAGTTTATCTGATTCAGCACAAAAGGCATTAGAATAACCCAATCTGGTAATTACAAAAGAATGAATCAGAATCTTGGCATCTACCAGAGAACAGACATTACTTTGTTGATATTTCATAGAAAAGAAAGCCAGGGTCAAAAATGGATGACAAGACAGAATGGCACCAAAATATCTTGAAGATTCGGTTTGGAGTTTAAGAAAGCAGAGTCCAGTGGAGAGATGCCTTTAGGGGACCAAATGATAACCCGCCCGGGAAGAGATGCAACCTCCTCAACTGATCTGTCGCTGACACATTGCCCTGATCTGGTTTTCAGTGTTTGTTTTCTTTTTCTTTCTCTTCATATTGGGGTTTCTCTCTGATATCTTTTGTCACTGGGGACAGCCCTCTTGAATTTTTGCTATATGTTTTTCAGTTTATGAAACCCAGGATTGATGAACCCATAGAGACAGCAAATAGAATAAGGGGGGAGGGGTGATCAGTTAAAAAAGAAAAGGAATGTTTTGAAACTGGTTGTGGTTGCAATTATAAAATTCTGTTTGGTGTGATTGAGCTATGGAATGATACGATATCTGTCTTACCTCCCAATAGAAAGGTTTAGGGGTTAGGGTTTAGGGGAGGGGGGTGAAAACAAACAAAAAAACATGCATGGTATCCTAAAACTCTGTTTTCCATAAGTGATCTATGGGCTTGTTCTATCAGAATAACTTGGATCCTGGCATAAGACAGAGCTTCCCAAACTACAACTGTGGTTGTTGCTGTTGCCAGTGAGCTGATTCTGACCCATAGTGACCCTATGCCCAGACCTATACCATCCTCTCAACTGTTCTTGAGCTGGTGCATACAATTGCTACCATATTATTTGATGATTAAGGCATATTAGACCCAAGCACTGATCTTTTCAATCGACTCATAGACATGAGAAACCTAGACAATGAACAGAAAAGACTAGATGCATTTTAAGTGTAATTTATGTGCAGAATATGGGATGTACTGTGCATTGTCATAGGATGAATGAATGTATAAGACTAGAAATACAACCAGTATGTGCCTTAGGAGAAAGGATGGTGAGATTTTGTCTTCTTTACATTTGGACCTGTCCTCGAGAAAAGTCATGTAGTAGAACCTCAGTGAATTAAGATGGATTGACCCAATAATCATAACTCTGGACTTAAAACTAAGGATCATGAGGATAGTCTAGATCAGGGCAGTATTTCATTTTGTTATGTAGAAAGGGGCCATGTTAGCTACATTTTCTGTGCCAGCATGGCTCCTGTAGGAATATGTGGGCAGAGTTTACCCTGTCAATCAGGTCATAGCTTGATTTGAGAGCAATCAAGTCTTTCTGAGATCAGCCTCCTTCTCTCCTTCTCCTTGGAGGCAGGCCACAACACACTCTCTCTGTTTCACCTTCCTATTGATAAGCTGATGCCAGTCAAAGCCCGAGAGAGGCATCTACCACCATTGGATCTATAAGACTTTGCACTCACCAACCAGCCTGTGATCTTCCTGCATTCTGCATCCCTGAATGTGGCTGCATGTGTCTGAAGAGGGATTTATAGACTAGTATCATATTAATGGGTTTATATTGAATTTATGGACTTTATCTGGACTGAACTGGGATGTTTTCTTAATATACAATGACACTTTGATATGAAGCTCTTTCTTATACACCTATGCGTCCCGGGATTTGCTTCTCTGGTCAGCCTGGTCTAACACAGTGGCCATGAGTCAGAACCAATGTAACAGCAACTGACGACATGAGTAATTATATGGGGCAAGCCGCAAGAGGCGTAAGTGGATGTTTTTCTGAGAAAACCAAAATGTGTGGTCCGTGCCATTGAGGCCCAGGCTGAATGCAATTCTGGCAGCGGATCAACTGTGAGACTTGGGAGGCATTCATTTCAAATCTTGAGTCTCAGCTTTTCCATATGTAAAATGAGATATAGTCTGTGGGGGTCTATCTGGTTTCTCTCTAGTCTCTAATTTCAATGCACTGATTTATTTAATGTGGCTCTAAATTTCACCAAATAACTTTTTCCTAATGGGTCTGAGTAAGAGAAAGTGGGGGGAGATACTAATAGGCTTCTAGAATTCAATGGTTTCAGTCACTGTTTACAATTATAAACACTTGGAATGCTAACATGCAGGTTGGTTAATTTTGCTACCACCTGCTGGGTATAAAATGAGAAAAATGCACCGTGAGTCTCTTCAATCCAGAGACAGGGTTATGACACCAGAGAAACATCAGAGAAGTGCTCAGGAAGGGCAGCAACTGAGCCAAGCCTGAGACAGAGCTGTGGGCTTCTCAGCCCATCTCAAATGAGTAAAGCTGAGACCCTTCAGGCTCTCAGAGTGGAGGTTCTCTTGAGGAGTGTGCTGCTGAGCTTGCCCCATGGAGCATGAATGGAGTACCATCAGGCCGAGGCTTTTAATGGAGTGGTGTACCGTTGCAGCATTTATTGGCAATTCATCAAGAGCTTTGTAACAGTGTCTGAGCAGGCAGAGGCCGAGGGAATTCATAGATGAGAGGGCAAGGTCCAGAGTGAGGCCTGTTTGTAGGGATGGCTGGGAAGAGGCTATCCTGACAGAAGGTTTGTGTCTTGAGCATATCTGATCCTATTATTGGCCTAATAATAAGCCCAAGAGTGTGAGTACAGTCTGTAATTTGTGTGGCCAATACAGGGAGTTATTGATCCCAGCTGAGAAGTTGAGTTTTGTAGGTGAGATGGTTGGGATGAGATTTGGTCAAGAAGGGCTTTCCTTTGCCACAAAGAATTGTACAGAGACCCACAGGGCCAATTCTACCCTGTCCTAAAGGGTTGCTCTCAGTCAGCATCCAATCGATGGCAGAGAATTTTCTTTCTTCTTTTTTTAGCTGTCAATGCTGAAAGAACAAGGGCCCCCTGGGGCATTGTGTAATGAATGTAGCCTCGCCCAAGAGAGTGTTAGAAAGCCAAGATGTCTCCTTGAGGACGGAAAAGAGGTTGCACTTTCAAGCTCCTCATAAGCATATGAAATGTACTTTGGGAGAAGTACGACCAGGATGTTCCTTAGAAGCAAGATTTTGTCTCACATGCTTTGGAGATACTATTTGGAGAAGAACATCATGTTGGTGAAGAGTCACTGGAAGAAGAGGAAGTCCCTCAGAAGTTTGATCGACACAAGGACTGCAAGACCGGCTCCAGCAAAGCCACGATTGTGAGGTCGTTAAGGGTCAGGTACTGCCTTGTTCTCTTGGACATTGGGTCACGGGAGTTGGAACAAATTCAAAGGCATCTAACATCAGCAAGGAGAGTTCTGCCTTTGCCCTGAGAAGTACAACTCTAAGTCCTTGTGATTCATACTTAGGGGTCTTGGGTTAAACACTGATTTAGAGTCCAGGCTGGTCACTCAGATCTTCTAACAATGTGACTTGGGGTAGACGCTGACTACCCCCACCTAGTCTAGCAACTTGGTTAAGAATGGGGCGCTGGGTCATGTGGTCTCAGAGAGTCTGGAGCTGGAGATTAACCATGCAGGCTGATAATGATGGCGACCTGTTGGAATCCCAGTAAAACTCTACACACCAAGGCGTGGTGAGCTTCCCGGGTTGCCAGTATGCTCTGTTCATGTTGTGTTCCATTATTGTTAGGGAAACCATACTGCTAACCACTCCACTGGGAGAGGAACTCGGAAGACCTTGGCTTCAAAATGTTCCTGGACTCTTTTCTGTTGTCACTTCCCTAGACTGATTCTGTATCTTTAATAAAAGCGTATCATGATTCTAATGGCATTTACTAAATTCTGTGAGTCCTCCGAGCACACAAACAAAATGGAAAACGATCTTGGGACCCCCTGAGCTTGCATTTTGATGTCATGGTAGTTCTGTAGATTATGCTGAATGACTTTGAAAATGTGGTCTTCTTGTGGCAGAGGGAGAAGCTCCAAGAGGTCCAGAAAAATATTCAAGCACCACACTTAAAGCCTTGGGTCTGACATGACATGTTGCCTTCACTCACACCCATTGGCCAAAGCAAGTACTATGGACAAACCCATTACTGGTGGGACACGGACTCACATGTTTTAAACCACATGACATTCCCTTGTTCTGTTTGCATAAGTGCTTCTTGATCCACGGATAGCTTGTGCATGAGCACTGAATCTCACTGTAAATGTTCTGATATTAGTATTATTCTTATATCTTAGTAAATTGCCAAGTCAATGGATATCAACTTCCTTGCTTAACTTGTGGTTTTGGATGGTTTTCCATGTTTGCTTGCTAGCAACATTCCTGTTAATGCTCCTTGCCAGATTAATATTGGAGCATTTGTGATATGTATTACAAACTGTTTATGTGTTATGCATAATAACCTTTTTCTTGAAATAAATGTTCCTCTTTGTTTCATTTTCACTTTGGTTAACATGTTATTTTTTTAAGAAACATTTTACTGAGGGCTATTACAGCTCTAGTTACAATCCATGCATCAATTGTATCAAGCGCATTTGCACATGTATCACCATCATTATTTTCTAGACACATGTTTTCTACTGAGCCCTTGGTGTCAGTTTTTTTTACCCACCTCCCTCGCACCCCTGGCCCCTTGATAAATTATAAATAATTATTGTTTTCATATCTTACATCATCTTCTGTCTCCTTTCCTCCACGGTTTCTGTTGTTGGTCTCTGGTGGGGTGGGGGGGAGGAGGAGGTGCCATCAGTCATCATGAATGGTTCCCCCTTCCTTCCCTCATCTTCCCAACTCCTCGCCGCTCCCCCCCCCCCCAGCACTCTTGGTATTGCCACTTCCATTCCTGTTCCTGAATTCCTTGTATCGTGAGTTCCTATATCTGATCTGTACCTGTGGATAAGCTCTGGTCTAGCCCAGAGAAAGGCAGGACTGGCGTCATGATACTGAGGGGGTGGGGTGGGGGCTGAGGAAGCTTCAAGGAGCCAGAGGAGTATTGTATGCTTCAGTGGTGCTTTACTGCACCCTGCTTGACTCATCCCTTCCTTTGGACTTCTCTGTCAGTGGATGTCCCATTGCCTACAGATGAGCTTTGGGTCTCTGCTCCAATCTCCTTCATTCTCAACAATAAGTTTGTTCATTTGTCTGTTTGGGGTCTGTTGATGATGGTTAGCATGTCTTTATGCTTACTTTATATAACTGTCCTTCTCCTTTATGAAGCCTCACCAAGACTCAGAGTACAGACAGTGTCGTTAAAGATATATATAAAAACTCCCAATTCTGTGTTGTGTCACAAATTTATATTATATAGTGAATTTCTCATTTTTGATACGAACCTTGGCAATACCAGCCAGCCCCTGGGTTATGAACATTGATTATTATATAATGTGTAATTAGCAATCCATCCTTGGAATGCCCATTTTATTAAAAAATTAATATTCATGCAATGGCTTGTTACAACAAATAGGTGCTACATTGTGGCACAAATTAGAGCCTTATGTTATTATTATATGTTGATGATAGTTTAGTGTGTCTAAAGGTTGGCGGCTCAAAGCCGTCAACTGCTCTATGGGAGACAGAGGCGGCTTTCTACTCCCACAAGTTACAGTCTCAGACTCACAGGGGCAGTTCTGTCCTGTCCTACATGGTTGCTATGAGACAGTGGGGATTCCCGGCAGTGAGTCTGGTTTTAAGCTGTGCTGAAAGCTCTGGGTGGTACAAATGGTTAAAGCACTGGCCCACTAACCAAACGGCTGGAGGTTTGAGTCTAATCAGTGGTACCTTAGAAGAAAGTCCTGGCAATTTTCTTCTGACCCCCCAAAATCAATTATCATCCAATATAACAAAATCACGTCAATGTGAATAGCAGGAGGAGGGAAGGGAGGGTGGGAGGGTGGAGTGGAGACCCAAAGCCAATCTGTAGGCAATTGAACATCCCCTTACAGAAGGGTTGTGGGGAGAATGTGGACCAATCAGGGTGCAGCATAGCAACAATGAAACATACGCTTTTCCTCTGGTTCTTTAATGCTTCCTCAACTCCATTATCATGACCCTAATTCTACCTTACAAATCTGGCTAGACCAGTGTACATCAGTACAGAAAAAGCTGGAAACACAGGGAATCCAGAACAGATAAGCTTCTTGGGACCAATATTGAAAGTAACCTTACCAGGAGGGGGAGGAGAAGAAGGGAAAAGTGGAGAGAGAAAGGGAGAACCTAACACAATAACCTATCTATAACCTCCCCCCAGGGAGAGGAACAACAGATAAGGGGGTAAAGGGAGACATTGGACAGATTAAAACATGGAAAAATAATTGTTTGTAAATTATCACGGATTCACGAGGGAGGGAGGGGAAAAATGAGCAGCTGATGTCAAGGGCTCAAATAGAAAGAAAATGTTTGGAGAGTGATGATGGCAGCGGATGTGCAAGCATGCTTGACACCGCGGATGTATGGATTTGGTAAGAGTTGTATGAGCTCCCAGTAACATGATTTAAAAAATCCGTTATCAAAACCTCCAGAGCACAGTCCTATTATGACACACATGGGGTCACCACAAGTCCAAATGACTCAACAGCAGATAATTTTTTGGTTTTAGCCTTTAGCTAGGATGACTCCAAAGGATCCTGGTGTTGCTCTGGGTTAGACCGTGTGCTGCTAGTCACAAGGTTAGAATGAACTCGGTCGGCGATGAGGTTGGTTTGCGTATGATATTTTGATCCAAAGGGGCCCTAGTTGCCAAGTGGTAAAGCACTCAACTGGAAACCAAAATGGTCAGTAGTTCAAGCCCATCTGCTGCTCTTCAGGAAGCAGACATGGCAGCATGAGTTGGTAAGGGTTTACAGCCCTGGGAACCCTGTGGGGCAGTTCTATGTCCTCTTGGGGTGGCATGAATTGGAAGGGACTCATTGGCAATGGGTAGGTTGTGATGACTCAGAAATAACTTAGCCCTGCTCCAAGACATCCGTTAACACTGATTACTTGACCATAGATTCATTCATCCGTTTATTCATCTGTCCATGCGTCCATTTCAATAATAGGGTTTTCTTCTTGTCTATCCATTCTATTCTTGGGATACATCATTTATCTTTTGTTAGAACCACAGTATCTCAATAATTGCAGTGTGTTCTGATAGCTTTCAGAGTCATCTAAGTCTCAGAGTTCTTCTCTTGGTTACTTATTTTCCAAAATGAATTTTAGAACCTCTCTATCTATTATCATAGAAAAAAACGTTTCATATTCTTTTTAAAATTCTAAAGAACTATGACATCTTTATACAGAAACAGTAGCTGAGTATTTCGTCTCAGAAACAGAAAGGTCAAGAAGAATAGAGACTGAAGCAGGAAACAGGGTGGAGCATAATCTACATTCTGTTAGGGCTGCAGTTCTCAACGTGTGAGTCGTAACCCTTTCATAACCTGATGCATCCAGTTATGAAGTAGCAACGAAAATAATTTTATGGTCGGGGGTCACCACAACATGAGGAACTATATTAAAGAGTTGTGGCAAGGTTGAGAACCACTGTGTTTGGGTGAACCCCCAACTATAGGGACTCCATGCAGCAGAAGCACAAATTCCTGTGGGAATAGCCCCAGAGGGAGAATAAGTATATTGCTTATTCTTCAGATTGAGGAAAAAGAAATGATGTTGAATCTTGAGGCTGAAGGCCATAATTCTGGCCAAATCTACCTACTCCCATTTTGTCATTATAATGTAGCTATCTTCAGCAAAAGATCATTCAAAACCCGTTAACAATGCAACAAGGAAAGGAGCTGCTCCCCAATTCAAGCTGGATTCTGAAGAGGATAAGAGGGGCATAAAGGATTCCATTGCTGAGATGGACGTCGGCTGAAAACAGAGAATACCAGAAAGATGTGTCCTTGTACCTTATTGACTATGCAATGGCTATTCGATGGTGTGAATCATAACAAACAATAGATAACATTGGGCAGAATGGAACGCCGGGGCAATTCATTGTACTCATCAGAATCTGTACATAGACCAAGAGGCAGTCATTTGAATAGAACAAAGCAATACTGCATGGTTTAAAATCAGACAAGAAGTACATGAGGATTGTATTCTTTAACCATATATATTCAATCTATATACTGAGCAAATAACCCAAGAAGCTAAACCACAGGAAGCAGAATGTGGCATTAGGACTGAAGGAAGGCTCGTTAACAATTTGTGACATGCAGATGACTTCATCTTCCTTGATGAAAACTAGGAGAACTTGTTGATAAAGAGCAAAGACGACAACCATCACAATGAATTGCAACTCAATGGAAAGAAAACTGAAATTCTCCCAAACGACCCTGAGACCACATCCTGGTAAAGGGGCGAAAACAAATCATTGCACTATCGTTGCTTCCTTACTGCCGGGTAGGACTTCAACATGTCACTTTAGGGAGAGGAATACAATTTAATCCATAGTAGGGATCATTTTTACTTTGACCAACTCATCCTCTCCTTCTTTCTTTTCAAAAGAAACATTTTCCTTCACCTTTGTAACTTTCTCACTTCATCATTTTCCAATATGAAAGACAGCAATAGTAGGGTAGACTGGCAGAAATCAAAGGCCTTCCTCCCTTAGTCCCTTAGTCCATCAATGACAGAGATGAGCCAGTGCTGTACTTTAAGCTAATGACTTACAGATGTTGTCTACTATGAATAGACATCACTCTAATATAAGGACCATTAGAGTAAATTGAATAGCTTTAAAGTAGTGAGAATTTGAATATATATTATGTTTTATAAATCACACCAGAGGTTTTACTTGGCAAGCTATTTCCCTCTCTGGCTCATGTTAACGATCGAGGCAAGGAAAGTTGCTGTGCCTTCAAGACAGAGGATGCATTATCCTGGGACATCAAACTTTTAGACTGCCTAGGGTGGCACTTTACCTCAATTTCAATGTTCTCAGGCATGCGGGAGGGCCCGGGTGGAGTAGCGTGGGGCGGCTACCTGTCAGGTCAGCCGCTGGAACCCACCAGCTATTCTTCAAGGCAATAAATAGACTTTCTGCTCCTATTGAGGTCTACAGCCTCAGACACTCTTTGGGGCAGTTCTACTCTGTCCTGCAGGGCCACTTGGCGTCAGAATTGACTTCAGGGCAGGGAGGTTGGTTGCTATAACACCTTGTTGGGAAATCTTCCTGTGGGTCCATGTTAGGTTCACTCGCCACACTCTTTAACCTCTATACTCATTGTTGTAGTCACATAATTTCAGGTCAACTGGATGTATATAGAATGTAGGGGTGGAGTCTAGCCTGTCAATCAGGTCACACCCTGTGGGTGTGGCCTTCTCCTAAAGAGGGTCCTCGGACATGCCCACATGCCCCCTCCATTCTACCACCACCACCATCCCCCCTCCACCCTGCATTGACTTACTCACTTTCCTGTTGGAGAGTCCCACTGAAACCCACACCAGTTCTGTGATCCTTCCATGCCATTAGATCCACAAGGCTTTTCACCCACGGGCCTGTGATCTTCCTGCATTCTGCAAACATTGCATGTGCCTCCATGAGTCTGAAGAGGGACTTATGGATTAGTATCAGACTTATGGACTTGAGTTGGACTGGGTTGGGATATGCAATTACTTTTTGATATAAAGTTCCTTCTAATGCATATATGCGTGTCTCTGAATGCTGTTTCTCTAGTCAATCCAGCATAATACACTCCCAGAGATTCCCTCCCAAGTAGATTGATCAGTGACCTACATACAGTTACTGGGGGTGGGGTAGAATACATTAATATTCAACACTAACTAATGTTGGGCAGTTGAGTATGTGTGTATGACGGGACTTCAAAAAGTTCATGGGAAAATAGAATTAGAAGATAATGGAATTTTTAAAATGAACATGTTGAAGATCTATGCCCACATAAAAAAACATAAATCACCAAAAGTTCAGGAACAGAAAGCACCTTTAAAGAGAGGGGTCAAGCTGAATAAACAGAGACATTATCCCCTTATTTAAAATAGAGAATTTTGTTTAACGTTACTATGGGCTGCTCAGGTTTCTAGACATCACATAGAAGCAAATGCAAAGGCACTCTATAGTTAGAGAGATCAAAGCTTCTAAACCAAACTTCAAGACTCACGGCTATCAAGTTGTTTCCCACTTACAGTGACCCCATAGGACAGGGTAGAACGGCCTCTTGTAGGTTCCCTGACTGCCAATCTACGCGAGCAGAAAACCCCTTCTTTCTATCACAGAGCAACTGCTGGCTCTGTGGTTAGAAGCTGAAGTGGTAACTCTCTACATCACCAGGGCTTCTAGGCCAATAAAATCCCAGTTATTACGTATTCAAGAACACTAATAATCCAACTAACTATATATGGTAATCATCAGTAAGTGACCATAAAGAAACTGTACAAATAGACCCAGAAAGAATTCGGGGGTCATTAAATTAACAAGAAATCTGTCTGTTAAAATAAAATTTAAACTTATGTTACAAGTATCATTATCATATAAGAATATAAAAAAATAAGCAGGTTGAGTTGGAAAATAAATCATACATTTTCTAGCAGCAAAACAAAAGAACAGAATTATTTGAACAATTAAAAACATCCAGAGGTAGTTTCCCTAGGACATCAAGGCTGAAGTAATTGTTCAGATCTCTCAATGACAGATAGAATGACATTCTCCAGACTCAGTGGTGTAACCAAGAAATAGAAACGAGGAGGTGAAAGCTGAGAAACTTGGCGTGAGGAGTGCCGTTGATTGGAAAGGAAAAGAATGGAGGAGAAGAGCTATTAGAGAGCTAATTGATGGGAACTCTACAGAGCCAATTAAAGCTCATGAATCTTTAAAGTAAAGCAGCACAACAAATCCCAAAGACAATTAACATCAGCCAATCAACAACTGTCTATTGCAATTCTGGCTTGTGTCAGACTGCCATGTAGGGGATAGGAAAGAGGTTGGATTAACAAACATATTTTTTAAAAAACCCAACAATAGGGGGAAATGAGGAGGGAGGGGAACAATGAGGAGCTGATACCAAGGGCTCAAGTAGAAGACAAGTGTTTTGAGAATGATGATGGCAACAAATGTACAAATGTGCTTGACACAATGAATGGATGTGTGGATTCTGATAAGCATTGTATGAGCCCCCAATAAAAGGATTAAAACAAAGAAACCCAATTAAAAATTAAAATTAAATAAATAAAATAAAATGAAAATGAAAATGAAAAAGCCAGCTATCTCCTCTTCCTCTCCCTCTTTCTCCCCCTTGACTTTCTCCTTCTCCTTTCCCTCTTTCTACTTTCTGCCTTCTTTACCCTCCCCCGCTTCTTCGCCTTCTTTTCTGAATTTGACAGTCTTAAAATCTGTGTACAAATAGTTGACATTGTTTCCTTGTTGACTTGCTGTCTTGGATAATCCATCTAAAGATCACTTAGTCCAGCTTGGGGAAGCTGATATTCTTTCTGTTCAGACCGAAACACAGCAGCACCTTGAGTGGCCATCTTTTCCAATCAGACTGTCCTGATTTGAGCACATGCTGCAAGAGCCATCCGGGACCCCGGTGAATTTTTTGCGGGTTGCCCCAGAAGAGCTCATGGAGATCCATTTTGCTTTCAGAGACACTTCATGACAAAAGGCTATCTTCTTGTTCTTGACACATGCTTTTCTAATGAAGAAGATGGTAAGATGTGATCACTCTTCTAGCTTGAATTTACATGAATCTCCACTAGCATCTGTATAACCTTGGTCCTTTTCTGGGTGTTCAATTTCCCATCTTAAAAATTATGACGAGCTATATGGGCCCTACTTCAATGTTATGCTTGTCAATGTTCAATGATTGGCTTTCTGGGCAGAAAAATAAAAATCCTGCCCACATGTTTACTATAAATGTTATTGACATAAATGATGCACATAATTTATAAATAATAAAATAAGGTATTCTTTATCATAAATTTCATTTAGCTGATTAATCTTCGCAGAATGCTTTCATTGATTTTTTTTTCTGAGCTCTTGTCTTTACAGTCCACCTATGCTTGCAACTGATAGAAAGAGCACAGCTCTGCCATGAGTGCTGTTAATGGAAGGGCACTTTAAAAGATTCAGGGAAAATTGGAACTAGGAGATCATGGAATTTTTTGAAGTCCCCTTGTTTTTTTCATTTACATGAATGAATAAGACAAATGTAAGCCCTTGAAGATGTCTGCTAGACTATCACTCATGGGTGAGTAAAAACTAGTGCTCAAAGCACCGTAGGGTCTTCAGGAAGACTTTCACCTTCCCTGGAAAATCAGAAAAGCTCTGAATCACAAAGCTCTTAAAGATTCAAAGACAACCAGCGTCTACTCCAATAGACAAAACCAATTTTGATTTGTCAGCTGTGAACTGTGCTCCACTGTGATCATCAGTGGATTGCTAAGTCTTTCTTCCAAGGTGCTTGTTGTTGACTTGAACCTCCAACCTTTTGGTTAGCAGTAAAGCATATCAATCCTTGGCATCATCCAGGGACTTCTTCCAGTGAACAAGTTAGTTGCGATATGATATGGTCCCAGATTTTGAGAAGTTTTCTCTTGTAAAGCCTTCACAATTTCTTTCAGGAGCATGGTTCTCCTTGGTCTGACCTCAGCCTTTCCAGTGTCAAAGGGAGTTCTTTCCTTTCCATGGGTCCTTTGAGGGTCCTATGTTTCAATCTGTCTCTGAGGCCTGAACAGCCTCTCCCCTCCAACAGCACCTGCGCTGAGACGATCAAGATAAAAGGCCAGCTTAAAAATAGCTAATGGCCAGACAGTGACCAGTCCCTGTGATGGCGATCACATCAGATAGTCATGGTGATATAGTGTCTTTTATGTCCAAAGATGTGAGAGATGGGCAGTGATCCCAGAAAACACAGGTTTTATTCCACGTCTTTCTACTACCCCCTAGAACATGAACTAGAAGGAACTTTGGAGATGATCTGTTTCTTTCCTTCCTCTAAATCATTTCATTGGGGGCTTTTACAGCTCTTTCAACAATCCATACATCCATTGTGTCAAGCACATTTGTATGTATGTTACCATCATCTTTTTCAAAAGGTAAGTGTATAATGTCATCATTTTACAGAAAGGAGAACTGAAGACTAATCAGGACAAGACTTTCCTACCCAGGGAGGCTAAGGCAAGCAAAGAACGAGAGCTGGGATTCTAGACTTCTTCACCCAAACCTAGGCCTAGCCTCTTCTTCCCGAAGCCATGCTGCTACCTACTGTCATGCTGTGTGCTGTTCAACTCAGGAAAGCGGGATCACGGGGCTGCAGGCTCACTGTGGACCATCACGAGCCTTGTTTGCCTATCTAGGCTTCTCAGTCTCACTCTCTTGGGGACCTTAGAAATCTGAGCCAACATTGGGTGTCCTGAGCCAGCATGGAGCTACCTTTTCCAAATCCAGTCTCAAAGTCAGCACAGTCTCTGCAGAGACACAGGGAGGGCCAGACTGCTGCTGCCTCTGTTCTTGGTGCTTCATTGCATTAGTGACTCAGCAGCTAGGACCAGGCTCTTTGCCTGGGATGGGAGTGGAGGGGGAAGATGCCCCAGATCCCACTTAAAGGGATTCTCAGAAGTGGGCTCTGGCAAGCATGTCAGCAGCTCCTGGAAAGGAAGCTTCTCTTTCTGGCCCCAGAAGTGACTGTGCAGATCCTGACGCCACATGATCCTTCTCTAAGGACACTCGTCTCTCTCCCGGTTCTTGATCTCAACTCTTTTCTGGACTTTCATTCTAGGGATTGGCTTAAGACCTTCTTCTTGTCCCCTGGCCCTCTTTATATCTCTGGTCTCCTCTTGTCACTGCACAATTTCTTAAATTCTCCCCAGGTGCAGTCTCAAAGAGGCATTTTTTTAACATCGAGAGCTTGTCAGAGTTCTGTGTATCATTCTATAGGTAAAAATCAGTTAGGTAATCCCTGTTCTCCAAACTCTAGGTGCTCCAGGGGCATGTTGGAGACTAACAAAGGAAAAGGTCAACAATCCCTGCCTTTGAGATTTTCAGAACATATGAAGGGATACAGTGATTTTTAACAATTAGAACACCAAAACTTTCCAAGTTATTGTTGAAGTGAGCTTTAATTTGTGTCTTATAACCTTGGCTGCACAGAGTGTGGTCTGTAAACTGTTGGCATTGGCAACATCTAGGAGTTTGCAAGAATTGCAAAAGGGCTGGTTCCAAGTTAGACCTGCTGAATTAGAATCTACGTTTTGAGATAATGTGCTGATGAATCACTGCCTGGGGATGAAATAAATGCTGACAATGAATGAATCAAACTTTAAATAAAAACATAGGGCATAAATGATGTACTTGGCCATGGAATGGAATATGTGTTTGGGTTCATGAGGTTTTTACCGGCTAAATTTTAGAAGTTGGTTGCTAGGTCCTTCTTTATGATTGATTTTAATTAAGACACCCAGTCTACAAGGCCCTTGAATTATCTAGCTCAGTTATCCTCCTCTCTGATTGAAAACTTTGAATTAGCATTGCTGCCACTCTCCCACTAAATATTTTCTTTTAAGTTATCTCTTTCCTTTCTATTTTTTACCTTCTGTGTTCTAGTTTTCCTATGCTGATTTCTTTAGCATGCTGTGCATTAGTACAGAATGAATGTTTACTAATTGTGGTGGATACACAATTTTATGTCTACTTGATAAATAAGAACGAAGAATTAGAGTCTAGCTTGTCAATCAGATCACAGCCTGTGGGTGTGACCTTCTCATGAGAATTCTGGGACTTCCTCTCTTCCTCCCTGGTGGTGAGACACTCTGCTTCACCTTCCTGTGAACCAGTCAAATGGAACCATACTGATGGCAGCCAGAACCCTGGAGCTCCTACTGCTCCTGAACCCACAGGACTTTCCACCCACTGACCTGTGATCTTCCTGCATTCAGCATCATTGTATGTGTTGCATGAGTCTGAAGGGGAATTCTTAGGCTGGTATCAGACATGTGGGCTAATATTGGGCTTGTGGATTTGATCTGGACTGGGCTGGGATGTCTTATTGATGCATAATTATTTCTTCATATGAAGTTTTCTCTTATGCATCTATGAATATCAATGAATTGGTTTCTCTTATCTACCCAGACTAACACACCAATTTGTAGCATTCTGGATATCAAAGGTATGGTGTGTGGATTTTGCCAGTTTCTGTTGTGTAAATTCATGCCCATGATGACTGATGTCAAGGTACAAATGGAATGTCAAGATGCCCAGAGTTGCAGAGATGTTATTACTTGGTTTAAATGAGCTTCCCTGGTCTCTACAACACTAATACTATGCTCCTCCCAAAGGTGTGCCTATTCCCCTGGTCTCTAAGCTCCAATCCCAACTCATTGCAACCTTAGATCACTAACTAAAGATCATTTCTTAGAAACATTTCTTCCAGAGTTCTTGGTTCATCTACATCTTTGCTATACACACCCATGCCACGCTATGCTTTCCTGTTATTGGTCATACCTTACATAAATATTTGATATAAATCTTTTCTATCCATCTACCAAGAGAGTAGGGGCCTCATCTTTCCTATACAGCGCTGTGTCCCCATCACCTTGCAGTGTGTGGTACATGATAGACATTCCATGGATTGTACTTCCTCTCTCCCATTCAGGCTTCCATTTTCAGTGTAAAGAGGTCTGTGCCTATGCTCACTGAAAGAGGTCCAGCGGAAGAGGCCATTGTGAGAAGGTTGCTTGGCAACCTTTAGTCTACAATGTAGCCTTTTGTCTATTGAATAGACTCAGTACAGATGATTGAAGGTATACGTAAAGGGAGCTCTAGTGGCGGCGAGCTAGTTCAGTGTGGGGCTGCTAACCACAGGCAGGTCCGACTCCCCCGTTGCTTCATGGAGAATTGAGGTCTTCTGCTTTGATGAAGATTTACAGCCTTGGAAAACACTGGGCAATTCGACTGTGCCCTGTAGGGGTGCTATGAGTCAGACTAGATTTATTTGACGGCAGTGAGAAGTGTGTGAGCCGTGCTGTTGTTAGGCGCCAGAGACTGGGTGCCAACGACTTTATGCAAAACAAAACAAAACAAGGCAAAACAAAACACCGCCCTTTGTCATCCTCCTGCCTGAGCCCACTGATGCCAACATTGTGTCAGTTCATCTCCTTGCAGGCTTGCTTCTCCTTCGCTGCCCCTCCACTTGACCAAGCAGGATGTCCTTCTCCAGAGACTAGTCTCTTCTGACGCTATGTCCCCCTACATATAAATAGATCTCTATAAAATTTTAAATCTTTCTCTCTAAATACACGTATACATATATTCTAAATATATTTTAACTTAGTTATTTTTGCTTAGGGCAGAGGACACGGACAGTTAAATAAACCACAGGTTGTTATAGGAAGGCAGCAGATGAGGTTGAATTATTGACTTGCTTCTGAAAACCAGGAGAGCTCCGCTCCAGCGCGGCTCAAGTTATGCCTGCCCCGAGCAGCCGTGCCAGCTCTAACAGTGCTTCCTTGTTTCCTCTAGGATCGGTGGGCTTGCCTTTCCATTCCTTGGTCCTCTTCTGGGCCCAACTTTCCACAGGCAGAAGGACCTTAGAGATGTAAACATGATGAGGCTACGGTTTCCAGTGGCTTGGCAGACACCGGGTTAAGTGTTCTTCCATAATGTAATGTACAATCACCACCTGCTGTTTTGTAATTTAATGATGTCAGCAGTCAATCGATTGAGAGGGAAGTTTTCTGAGGCGTGCAGTCCGCCTCCGGAACACAAATGGCTGTTCTGACAAAGCTCTGTCTCTTGGCCCTGCATGCTTCTCATCCCAGGACCCCGGTTCGGGGAAAGCAGGCCCCCAGAGATCTGTCTCCAGCCTGTTGCTTCACATGCTGAATCTGGATTTGCCAGCCCTCACAATTGTGTGAACATTTTCTTTCTTTCTTTTTTAAAGTAACTTTCTCTGTGTATGGACTTAGATATCTCTCACTGGCTTGGCTCTTCTAGAGAATCCAGACGAAGCTATGCTTTTCCCAGAAATGGTAGCACCTCTTAGAATCTTCGGCTGTGTCCCTGGCTGTGTGTAATCTACCTTCTACCTTCAAAGTCGTGCCACACGCAGTTCTAAGACTCTGGTCATTCATATGGAACCTTTAGCAACGTCCTGCATCTCGATAGAAGCACCTGCAGATCTAATGGACAGGTGGGAGAGCATCAATGTGACCTAGATCTGATGAGGGCTCAGATCCCTTGGGATCTGGAACCTCCTGCTTTTCCATTTGCTTTGTTCTCCTGAAAGCTATCTACTCCATTTGAGAGATCAACATGGTATCGCCTCACACAATTGTGAGGGCTTTGCCACCTGGTATACCTGGGGTGGGTTAGGCCATAGCAAAACTTTTGTCACACTGGGTTCTAATGACTTCCTTCCTTCATGCCCCAAATGCTAACTAAATACCCACTATGTCTGTCCCTGTGCTAAGTGTTACAACAGAGAGCAAACTGGAGGCAGTGCCCGTGTTAAGTCTAAGAGGGAGCAGACATTAATCAAACAATCACACTAACGAGTAAACTAAAACTGGAATGGAGATCCAAAGGAAAGGTATACCAACTAATTGTAATCAAATAAAAAAGAAATATAACTTAGACTCAGGAACTGATAGTGTGGGGAGACTTCTCCATGGAAGCAACTGGTGGAACACTTGGTCGTCGGAAAGACAAGGAAGAGTTCAGTAACGACAGAAGCAGTACACAACTCTGGACCAGGGGAAAGAAGCAAGGGCATGCTGCCTCTGGCAGGTAAAAATGTGCCAGTGTAAGAGGAGTACAGGAGGACAGGGTAAGCGAGCGTAAGGCTAAAGCAGTGGTCAACCACTACCCTCTATGTGGCCTTGTGGACTGTATTAAGGGATTTGCAAAGTCTTGCAAACTGTTGGCTACCTTTATGAGACCGAAAACAAAAAACATCCCCCAAAAACAGTGCTCTATGCTGCCTAAATCTACAGATGAGCCAAGCTCTCCAGGAAATCTCTCAAGTACCCCTCTTTATGGAAACAATCAATCTTATCATTGTCCTGGCAAGCCCGAGTAGGAGAGAAGAGGCCCAGATTTATAGTGCTTGGCTCAGGGCCCCACGAGAGACAAGGACAAGACATTTGTTAGCTCTAACCACCGCATACATGCAGCAATTGCTCCAGGACCATCCAGAAAAGCTCCCTGAGAGCACAGCAATGGGAAGATCTGAATGATGGAAGAGTCTCATTCCCTCTCTCTCTCTCCTCCCTCCCCACCACCAATACATTGTTGGGAATCAATAGATGATCAGTTTGGGTGTGTGAGATGACACATACAAAATCAGCTTCAGCTAGGGGAAATAAAGGGAAATATCAAAATAAAGGGAAAAAAACAAACAAACAGGAATCAGTTTTAAATCCCTAAGAATTAATGCCCATCACTTGCTTCAAATTCTGTAAACATTCATCTCAACTCCAAAATAAAACCCAAACCAAGACAAGGCAAAACCAACCAACCAAAAAAAAAAAAAACAAAAAACAACCCAAAGTAAATTTCCTCTTTCAATCACAGCCTGTCATCCTGATACATCTGCCCCAGGAGCCATCTTCTGACAACTGGACAACTCCCAAGGACAGGGTGTGTGGATTCTGCTCACTGGTGAACTAGTGGAAGAACTTTCTGAGTCTAAATGATTGAAACACAAAATGGGCTGTCACAGGTGATGATGTTTCTCGCTGCCACTGAGTCTATTCTCATCCACAGCCACTCCCCATATGCAGAGCGGCACTGCTCCATGGCATTTTCAGGGCTGGGAAGTTTGGGAAGCAGATCACCAGGTGCACCCTGGGTGGTACCTCTAGGAGGGCTCATCCCCCAACTTTTTGGCTGGGGATTGATTGCTAGCTAGCTGCACCACCCAGGAACTAGTGAGTTCAAAACTTCCAAAATTATGTAAAGATCATTGGGGAATATTACAGAGGTTAGATTCAAGAATGTGGTCTACAAAGAACACCCTCCCCTCAACCAGCTACACACACACACACACACACACATACACACACGTAACCTTTAGAGTTTCAGACACAAGGGGGGAAGTTTGAAATAGGAGCAGCAGGATGGAGAGAAAGGGCACAACATACAGAGAAAAAGGGCACAGGTCAAAAGCACTCACTGGGGACAACAGGGTACTAACCCACACATGGGAAAAGTATTGTTCATGTCTCCACAGGAAAGGGAGGGAGAGAACCAGACCTTAATCTGGGGCATCAAGTCTTGAGGGCAACATAGCAATGTGGAGCAGTGAACTAAGAGAAAGATCTGTTAAGGCCAGCCCCAATCCCAGCTACATTGACCTCTTTTCCAGAAGAATACACTACAGAATACCCGACCCACCAGGCCTTGAGGATGACGTTCCTCCTTGGAGCACCCAATGCACTGAGAGAACCATAGGGTTGACCCCACCAAGAGACATGATACCCCCTCACTGACCCAAAATGCTACAGGAGACAGCACTGGAGACACAGAGTGGGAATTGTGCCCACGTCTGTGTACCTTCCAATGCCCAGAAAAGGACATACTTCAGCTATTTTTTTGACCTGTTGGCCAGGGCTCCAAAAGGATACGTGAAGGTAGACTTGAGATCATGGGCTGATGACCTTGCATGAGATGAGCTGCCTTTCCCAATTCACTACCTACTTACCTAAATGAGGACATGCTATCAAGGGCTTAGGTAGAAAGAAAGTGCTTTGAAAATGACGATGGCAGCATATGTTCAAAGGTGCTTGACACACTGGATGAATGTATGGATTGTGATGGGAGCTGTAAGATTCCCCCCAATAAAAGTATTCAATTATCATAATAAAAAGCATTTACTGAGAGGAAGAAAGGTGGAAACACAGACACATTACTTGATGTGCTCCTGAGGAAATAACAAGAGTCATTGCATGTGATGGGCTGCCTTTTCTAATTCACTACCTACTTCCCTATACCTACTTGTCGACCACTGAAACTGGATTTCTCAGTTAACTTGAGAGTTCCAGCTAGTAGCCTATCCCAGGAGGCCTAAGCAGAGATGGAGGATGTTAATGCTGAAAAAAATCCTCCATCAAACAAGGCACTCGCCCATGTTCCAAAAACCAATGCAAACTCACTGCCAGTGAACCACTCTGACTCACAGCAGCAACCCTGGAGGACAGACTAGAACTGCTTGGGTGGGTGTCCGAGATTGTCAATCTTTATGGAATTAGTCTCATCTTTCTCTTAGGGAGCAACTGGTAGTTTTGACCCTGTGGTTAACAATTCAAGGTTTAGCTCACGATTCCACTAACATGCCTACTGGTCCCTATAATACCCCAGCCTCCTGCTGAAAAACTATAGTCCATAGCATGATTACATTAATCTCCTTCCGGTGGAGTCTGAACTCCTTAAGGGCAAGGAATGGTGTCTTTTCGTCTTATGGGTGTATTCCTAGTACCTAGAGCAGTGCCTGTAATATACCAGGATTCAAGACCCATTTATTGCATATGCGAATGTCCTCATTCATATATGTACGGCCTTGAGCAAGACTCTTCTCTGTCCCTCAGTGCAGACACAAATTAGATCAGATGGCATCTATTGGGTAGTCTTCCCAAATCTGCCAAGCTTGACCTCCAGTTCAGACACTGAACCATTTCCCCCAAAGGGTTTTTCAGGCTAAGGGGTGCACAGAAGGACTCTAACAAGGAGAAAAGGAGGAGATGGGGAAGGGAACCTCTGAACTGAGAAGTCAGTACAGGCATATAGTCCTTGGGGTTGGGGATCAGGGCCTCCCCCCACCCCCGCCAAAGAAATGTGAACAGTTCTCTTTGAGACTGAGTTCTTTTTTTTCAAATATAGATTTTATTGGGGGCTCTTACAACTCTTACAACATTCGACACATAATTTATAGTAAGCGCATTTGTACACATGTTGCCACATACATTTCCAAATATTTTCTCCTTGAGCCGTTGATATAAGCTCCTCTTTCCCTCTTTCCTCTAGTTGTAGTTCAGTTAAGGGACATGATGACATGGAGAATTGTGGGCAGAGGATACAGAAGCTCCATCCAAGTACATTGTCTTGGCTTCTAGAGGGTCAGCCTGGTCAACCAACTGCTCACCGTTCTCAGAAACACTCTTGGGAAAACCAGCAGAAACAGTCACAGGGACACCGTGTAAGTGCAACTGAAAATATGTTTTTAATTTGAATGAAGCTCACATAGGACAAGATGAATATTTCTTTAAACAAAAAGTTCAGTCAAGGCACAGCATTGCTATGTGTCACCAGACACCCAAGAAGCAGTGATTTCATACCCTCCTGAAGTTTAGCAAAGGAGCCAAATCCACAGGCTATGCAACAGGGGAGATGGGCCCGGTTTGCTACTAGGTACGCCAGAGAGACATGTTGGCATAGGTAGCAGGCAGACAACCAACTGTTAAAGAGAGGCACAGCAGACAATGGCCACGAGCTTATTATGCGTTTTGCTTTGGTGGTGGTTTTTCAATGAAGAAGAGACCATTTTCAGCCTCATGCCAGCTGCAGAGATAGGCGTCTTCCTCGGATAGTTTTCTGCAAGTTGCTTTCCTAATAAATATGCTGTCAGCATCCTAGCAACCTAGAAGGGGGGGAAAAAAGCTAGCATTTAGAGATGTATTAAGCCCTCGATACAGATGCAGATGATCTCATCTTTCGCTTACAATTATGCCAGCACTATTGTTGCTTTTGGTTTTCAGGAGGGGAAACTGAGGCTAAGGGATAGGTCACTGTCCAGTCCTCAAGCTAGTAAGAGCAAGTCTGTTCAGAGTTCATGAGATTGCAGTGCATGCTCCCAGAAGAGGAGGGCCTGCTTTCAAATCCAAATGCTGGAGGAATGGCAATGATCACGCTAAGGAGTGGTCATTAAAATAAACGAGCGGCAGGTTCTCACTGAGTCCCACGTGTGTCAGGGCAGAACCGAGACTCCGAGGGTTTCAGTGGCTGGTTTTCCTGAAGCAATCGCCAGGTCTATCTCTTAAGGCACCTTTAAGTGGACCAGGACTGTCATCCTTTGGCTCAGCAGCCTGGTATGCTAACTACAACAGGAGGATTCATTTCAGACTTGAAGATCTCAGTACCATCACTGGGAAAACTGAAAGAACGTGGCCCAAATTCTAGTTCTAAGGGTTTCAGATACTTGGACCCTATCTAGTCATCTAATCCTTGCATCTTCCTTCCTGCCTTCCCTCCTTCCCTCTTCCTTCCTACACACACACACACACACACACACACACACACACACACCCCTCCATGGGATTTTCTTCCAACCACTTGGGTCCTGTGTGCTGACCACACCTCTACATACCTGCTATGATCCATACCTCTAACCCAATGGTACAAAAACAGTCACCTTCTTCCAGCCGTCCCTCAGGTGCTCAGGCTTGAAGGTCCCTGCGGCGCCGGCCAAAGGCCTTGGCACCCACGTCTGTGGGCATGAAGTTACTCTTCATCATGTCCCCTGATCTGCTCAGCAAGTCTGCCAGGCGGTGGGTCACACAGGTGGCAGTTTTGCAGGCTCTTTTCTGGGCAGTGACGCTGATTTGCAGAATGGAGAGAGAAGTGGAAGAAGAGAGCTCTGTCAGTGAGAGACAGGAAAGCCGCCTGCCCCAAGGGACCATCATGGAAAAGCTGCTGTTCTCAGAGGCGCCAATTAACCTTAAGTGTTTCTCCTAAACACGATAATCAAAGCAGAAAATCTCCAAGGCCATTAGGAAAAATGCCAGGCTCCCTCCCCATAGATATTCTCAGGGCTGTTGAAAAATCCCAAGGTGACTATGGGTCACTAGCCATGGATGACAGAGTTACAAATGCCAATCTTTCTTGGATAAATGAACTAAAACCCCCACAAAGACCCATGGGATTTGGTGCCCCGGCCAAGTCCACTTGAGTTTGCAAGAACTACCTAGATGCCTTGCCCCAGTCACAAGCAATCAAACTTCTCTTTATAGGGAAATGAACGGTCTCAGTCTTACCTGGAAGAGGAGGAGAAGGTGCAGCATGCAATCCCAGAGAGGCTTACCTGCTCCTTGCTGTTGGGGTTGGTTCACAGGGACCACTCCCCCCAACCTGTGACCAGCTGCCCTGCCCCTAGGCCACCTCTCAGCACAGGTCCTAGACAGTGTGAAGCCCCGCATGTGGGCCAGAGCAATGACAACCACAGCTCAGGTCTTTTTACAAAAAAATAGGTTTATTCCCCAAATGCTTAGCATATTCCCAAGCAGGACTCAGAAACTCTGCGATGAAATCCAGAGAGGGGTGCCCCCTCCCCCAACCCCCCCACCCCCACCCCACCCCCACCTCTTCCTGGGCGAGTCTCTTCCAGCCTGTGAGAGTTCTAATCTCTCCCCCACCCGAGGTCGCAGGCATTCTCACCACAAGGAAAGCTACCCAGACCAGCAAGCAGAGAGGAACCACATGCAGCGAGTTATAGGAAAGAAGCAAGAAAGGGAATTAAGAGAGCAGAGGGAGGAGTCAAGTTAGGATTCAGGAGTCTGCCCAACTGAGGGTGGTAGTCGCTCTTCAAGGCCGCTGGCCACGCCCCTTTTCTTGCCAGGTGCTCCGACCCCAACTGGGGTTCTGGGAAATGTGTGAAGCTTGTTCAGTTTCTGCGCGTAAGTGCTCAGCACGCAGGTACTCAGCCTACTGCACCGCTTGGTCCTGGGGCTGTCCATGCTGTGGGGGGAAAGATGAGCCAGACAGAACCCCACGCCAGGCTCTGCGGCAGCGACAGTCAGGCAGGTGAGTGCAAGGAGGGGCATCACAAACAGGGGCGGCGAGGGAGGGCCCAGGGACAGCTCACACACGCTGGCAGGACGCTCAGAGCTGCACTGGGGCAGCTGACAGTGCACACAGGGCAAGGGTCGGGAGAGGAGGGGGCGTCCCCTGCAGTCCACATGCTGCTCCATGCTGTCTGCAGCCCTGAGGGGTTCTGGGAGTCCACGGAGCTGCAGTGCAGGCTTCTGGGTAGTACTGAGACCAGCTTGGGTGGTCTCTGCTCAGAGTGCACAGGGAGGTGAGGTGGGGAAGGCTGCTTCCCCCCCCCCCCCCAAGGAATGCATGCACATTTCCACAGAGGCTTCACCTACCTGACCACTAAAGGACTCACACCTACCTGCAAGCCTGCTCTATCTGGCCCCACCCTCGGCACTGTCTTCACCTTCACCTTCCTCCAGGGGACCCAAGGCTCCTCGCAGGTGTGAAGGAGCAGCATGCAGGGTAACCAGGTGGGACCCAATTTCCAACAGCTCCTGAGATGCACTTACCTGCCCTGACTCCTGCAGTGGGCGGAGCTCCCCTGGGTGCCTTACCCTCACCAGCTCCCCCACCTGCCCCGCCCCTTTCCTAACAGCCTTGGCAGACAGGACTTTTCCTGTTCCACAGCTAAGCCACAGCTCCTCCAGCCTCTGGGGAGCCAAGCCTGGCCAACTCCTGCTGGGCTCCTGCTGCTCCTCTGGGATCCACAGTCCTGGGCGGAGCG
>PVJH01028160.1:0-27649 GCA_004026705.1 Nesogale talazaci
CAGCGCCCCGTGCACTTTGCCCACTCACCCTGGCCCCCCAGCCCCTTCCGAGAACTGAGCAGGGACCTGTCCCTTCACACTGACCCGCAGTCAGACAGTGACCAGTGCCACCAGGCATGTGGCCAGGTGCTGACCTTCAGGCAAGGTCCTGAGGATGAATCTCTGCCCCTCCCCCCAGCCCCTACATCCCACGTGCCCAGCAGGGGCCAGCTGGCAAGGGGCTGGCAGGACTTTTGGGACAGGGGCCCTGGTGGACGGACTCACCGACCTGGGCCTGGGGCAGTGGTGCTCACTGTACTGTGAGACCAGGGCGGCTCCCACCCAGGCTCTGGTGTGCCGGGAAGCCCCAGGGGACGGGGCGGGCTGCCTCCCTGACCACCTCCCACCCCCTTCCTGCCCACAGCCAGCTCTGCACAGGTGACACCCACATCCAGGCCCGCCCACAGGGGAGGGTGGGCGCCATTTCCCTCCAGCTGAGGTACCTCTTCCTAGCTCGCTTCCTGTCCAGGCTGACACTCTGGATACAGGAAGCGCTTGTGGTCCAGGGGGCGGGGCAGGGGCCGCCTAGGTCCCGCTAAAGGGGTGTCTCTGGTGGGGGCAGTGCCAGGCTGAATTGGAAACCAGGGGCGCAGGGTTCCCTCGGACAGCCCAGCTGCTCCTCCTGAGACACTCGTCTGTCTGTCCGCGGCTGAAAGCAGCAGCTGGGCTTCTCAGGACCCTGAACGAGGGAGGCAGGAGCCTTCTCCCCCAGTTCGCTGCTCCACATGGGTCCCTCCAGAAGGTCCTAGAAATGCATTTCCCAGAAGTCCCTGCTGCTAGGCCCCTGGACGCTGTTTGGACTGCCACCTAGATTGTCCCTCAGGGGGCATGGGAAGCCTGATATTTTCAGAATATTTCAGCCTTCTGCCCCGGGGTGGGGGGCACTTGGTGTCCACAGGGTCTTAACTTAAAGACTGGACAGCACCAGGGGGCAACCCGCCCACTGCTTCGCAAGCACTGAACTCCCCACCCCCAATCCTGCTGAAGGGGCCCTGGAAGTGCCGCTGGTGGACTGCTAACCACAAGGTCAAAGGTTCAAGCCCACGGGCCCTCCCAGAGAGAGACATGAGGCTGTGTGCGCCTGGAAAGAGCTGGAAACCGGATGCACAGAGGGGGCCTGGGTTGGGATGGGCCCCGGGCGGGGGCTGACCCTTCCTGAAGGAACACCAGTAGCACAGCGGGTAAAGCGCTTGGGGGATCCTGCCAGGCCACCTCGGCCCTCTTCCCGAGAGTCACGGAGTGAGACTCGGTTCTTTGGCATGCGTTTGGGTTGGGGCGGACTCGGCTCCCAGGAGCACTGGGGCACGGTGAGGAAAGCACTCACTGGGCTGGGAGGTGCCCTGGGGGCAGGGGTGTGGCTTGACTTTGGTACTCTCTGGGCTTTTCTCGGAGGAAAGGGTCTTTTTCTTGCCCTGACCCAGATGGGCACGCCCACCAGGTAGACACACCCACCCAATAGACACGCCCAACAGGAGGATACGCCCACTCAATGGCACATCCCTGGCAGACATAGGGCTAGGTAGGCTCACCAGGAGGACCCGCCCACTGAAGCAACACTGCCATAGACACACCCAGATGCACACGCCCACCAAATGACACACCCCAGGTAGACACGCCCACCAAATGACACATTTTGACAGGCACACCCAGATGGACACGCCCACTGAGTGAGGCGCCTTGATAGACACGCCCACCGGGAGGAACCGCCCACCAAAAAGGCACGCCCCTGATAGACTGGTTTCATTGCCGCCCACAGAAAGCAGACTCACCGGGACGGCAGAGGACTGGGTGGCATAAGGGCCGCAGTGGTTTCTGAGACAAGGCCCGCCTTCCTTCTGAGAAGCAGCTGGGGGTCGCCAACTGCAGCCCCGCCTCGTCATGGCCATGCCACTAGGCCATCCACTCAAAGATCGGAGATTGTTGTCTGTCTGCGGTTTGTATCACGTTCTGAACATGAGACCCTTCCCTCGCGCCTCCCCTGCCACCCCTTCGATGGATGATGAATCACAGCGGCCCTCCCCAAGACCAACTCTTTAAGGGAGTAGGACGCCCCCTCCTCCCTCAGAGCGGCTGTGGTTTGAGCCGGGACAGACAGGTCACCACGGCAGCACCAGCCTCACACCCTCTCCAGGACAGGCACGTTGACAGCGCCAGTAGCAAGTAATAATGACTGGAGGGCTTGGCAGACAGATCTGTCTCGGAAGAAGTTTGGCCAGAGTGCTCCTTAAATACTTTGGACGGGTTGTCGGGAGCCAGTGCTGGAGAAGGCCATCACTCCTGGTAAAGGAGAGGGACAGGAAACAGGAAGAAGGCCCTTGGCTAGAGGGAAGACACAACAGCTGCAACAAGGGGCTCACACCAAAGGGCGATTGTGAGGAGGGGGTAGTGTTTGGTCCTGCTGCCCACGAGTCACTATGAGTTAACCCGGGGGGGTGGGAATGTGTCCTCAGCAACAGTAAGTGTGAGGGGAAAAAAGAGACTCTGGAATTGATTGCGGTGATGATCGAACTATTAAATTGTACTGTATTTGAATCATATGCCAAGAAAACCATTTTGAAAACAACCATCAAACTGCCAGAGGGTCCCGATGGGTGGGGAAGGTGTGTGAGGGAGAGGGGGCAGACAGAGGACATTAAGGGACAAGCTGTCTGCTCATCTGCACTGCATATCCTCCCCCTGGAAGGGTGGGAGCCCCCGCCCTGCCCCCGCCCCAGGGAAAAGGGAGAGATTCCCTGGACAGGCAGAGCAGTCTGGCAGGTGGACACACAAGGCTGAGAGCCTGGGTCAAGCTCCCGGCGCTGCCTCAGGCTGCCTACTGGCTACAGATGGCTCCCCCAACAGAGCCTGCCTTCGATTGTCCACACGGACTCCCACAGCTGGATGGGGGATGGCCTGCCACTGGGCACTGACCTGGCCAGAGTGCCAAGAGTCCAGGGGATGGGATAAGGAAGGGGGGACATTGGCTGTCACCAGCGCCCTCGGGGAGGGTCCAGGAGAGCAGGAAAGAGCCCATGGAATGCAGAGCCCGAGCAGGGGCTCCTCAGGAGGTGGCTCAAACACAGGGTCCTGGGAGAAGTAGCCCCCAGGCTGGTCCATCTTCAGCAGAGAGAGAGAGAGAGAGAGAGAGAGAGAGAGAGAGAGAGAGCAGGGTCACGCTGCTACTAAGTCCCCAGGCCACCAGCTGGCAGTTGATGTGACAATCAGGGGGAGCTCAGGCACCTGGGGTGCAGAATGTGGGAGCGGGGTGAATTAAGAAAGGGGGAGGGGATGTGGGGTGGGGGCAGGGAGAACCCTCTTAGGTGATGATGCTCTGGAAATATTGTGAACCCCGCAGGACTCAGCAGATGAGGGTCTGGGGGAGGGGCTTGCTAGCTAGGGGTGAAAATGCTTTGGAAGGACCTGTGAGACCTGTCCCCCTTTTGCCCCATTTGTCCCAGGCTTGGGCGCCCAATTGTGCATAAAAGCGTCTCTCTCTCTCTCTCTCTCTCTCTCTCTCTAAACGATCCCAGATTGGACTTCCTGGGCTTCCATTGGTTAAACCCCTGTGAGAAGGGGCTGTCCGTCCACCCCGGTCCTCTGGAGAGTCCCTTGAGGGCCTTGTTCTGAATCAGGGGTTTACGTCGACCTGCCGAGACGGTGTCTGCTGAGATGGTGACATTTCCCAAAGACACAGCATCCCAGACACGGCTGCTGGACGGGAAAGTCATCCGACTGGACTTCACGAGAACTTAAAATGCTCGGATGCGTTCCATGCTCAGTCTGCTGCCCGTCTAACACGCCGGGACTCTTGCAACTGTGCAATGCAAACCCACGGGGGCCTCCTGAGTGCTGGGCTTCGGGGCGGAGGGTGGGGGTGGTGGACACACCACATGCCTCCCAAGCAGAGTGGCAAACGGACAGAGAGCATTAGTCAGGAAGCAAACAGGATCCAAACCTCAAAGCTATTAGCAAGAAGTGGAGGCGGGGCGGGAGAGTGGGGGGAGGCTGGGACCGCAGAAAGGAGCCCTCTGGGGGCGCTGAGATGAGCTGGCTCCTCTCCGTGGGAAAAGCGGCCTGTTGCTTAAAGCATTAATTCTAGAATCCACCAGACAACCAGCAAACCACCCCCGCCCCCACCGCCCGCCTCCTCAGACACCCTCCCAGATGACTTGAAGTCGAGGACCAGACAGCTCAGGTGTGCAGAGCTGTCCTTTCCACGGGCTGGGGCCTCAGTGCTGGGTGCTGCAGACACACAATCTGTTCCGGAAGAAGCACAAGGCGTTGTCCCTCCTCCTTTGGACGTGTGATCGGCGGAGACCAGTCTCTGGAGGAGGACAGCCTGTTTGGTGAAGCAGAGGGGCGGGGAGAGAGAGGAAGGAGGGCCCTCAAGGATGGACGGACCCAGTGGCAGCCAGCATGGGGTCAAGCACTGCAGCTGTGAGGATGGCGGGTCTCCGGGAGTCAGAAGTCAGATCGGACCAGGTGACACCTAACGGTCTGCATTTGCCAAGCGGGGAGGGGCTGCAAACCAAGCCGACCAACCCAACACCATCGAGTTGGCTCCAACTGTCTAAGGAACAGACAAAAGAGAACGCAGCCCTCAGGTAGAATGCACGCAGAGCCCCGATTGGGTCCGAAGCAGGAGAGAGGCCCAACACCAGCGCCAGGGAGTTCGATCATGGGCATGAGGCCGTAAGAGCGCCAGGGATGGACCGAGAGCCAGCAACTTACGTAGCACGTGAGAGGCCAAGGGAGACTGCCCGAAGCGTGACTGGCAGCAGATGCATACCTCACGCCCCAGAACCAGACTGGGACCATGAGCAGGACACGACACCAAGCTAGACGGACAGAACTTACAAGATAGTCCCAGAGCTGCCCGCCCCCTTCTCCCCCCCCCCCATCTGGGCAGGTGGGGCGTGACTGCTGACTCTGGGGCTCCAGCACCCCGGACTCCATCAGGGACACACCAGGCAAGCTCCTGAAGAGACTTCTCTCCCCTGGGCTGGCAAGGAGAGCGGCCACAGCCCGCTCGGTCATGGTCAGAGTGGGATTCCATCTCCACCAGGTGACTCAAAGTGGGTTTGGGGTTTTCACTAGGCACGGCACCCATCAAACCTCTTTGAAACCGAACCAAACTCCCACCATGGAGCCAGTGTCAGCTCCTTGAGAGCCCCGGGACAAGGCAGAAGTGCCTCTGTGGGTTCCCGAGACGGTCACTCTTTTTGGGAGCAGATTCTCCCTCGGGGCCGCCGGACGGTGGTTCCAGCCATGGACTGTGGTTTTCTGCCCAGCTTGTAACCACGATGCCACCGACCCCCGACTCACACCAGAAGCTCCGACTCTGAGGCTCAACCCCGCACTGCCTAAGGGCCCCAGAGGACAGGACAGGCCTGCAGCCCGGGGTCCTGAAGCTGAGAACCTTCAGGGGGGCGGAAGCTCCGCCGCTCTCTCAGAGCGGGGTGAAGGGCTCCAGTGACCACAGTAGACAATGGCTACAAAGCCGTAGAGAAAAATGAACCTTGCAAACATGACACACAAACCCCCGAAAAAGCCCCACCTCCCTGCCATCAAGTCTCGTCCACTCCCAGTAAGCCTGCCGGGGAGGATGGGGGTGCCAGGCGGGCTTCTGAGACTGGAGTTCTGGAGAAGCTCCACCAGGTACATGAGAAAACCAGACACACAGGCCATGTGTTTACGATGGATTCTGTTTATAGAAAGGGCCAGGGATGGGCAAACACCCGGGGCAGGCTGGCAGCTGAGAAGGGACGGGAGAGAGAGCATGGCTTCTTGCTGCTGTTGGTGGGTGTCCTCGGTTGGGGCAAGGGGTTGGCTCTGAGTGACCCAGGGCCCGACAGGATGAAGCGCGCCACCCCTACGCGTGTTCTAGGTCCAGCCCATGGTGGCAGCCGCTGTGTCCCTCCGTGCCCTCAGGGGCTTCCTCTCCCTCGAGGCCCCTCCACGTTGCCAGGCACAGCGCCCCTCTCCAGGGGCCGTCTCCCCTATGACACGTCCCTAGGGCGTGAGACAAGATCATGTTGCTCCCCATTCTCAGACGGGTGTGTCCTCCTGGCCACCCTGGGGCGTAGCTGCTTAGCAGGTTGGAATTAGGGGTGTGAGGACAGCTCTGGAAGGTGGCTGCACCAGGGCAGCGGCCAGTGGGAGCAGGACAGTGACCAGAAGAGAGGACTAGCACCCATTCTCCAGAACCAAAGGGCTGGACACCTCGGACGGGACACATGGCACTCTGTCCCCAGTGCTGCTGAAGCCACCGCTAGACATGGTGCTTGCAAAGCCCTCCTGCCCTCACACCAGGTTTCTGGGGGCTGCCCCCTCCTGCACTCACACTGGGGTCCCTGGGGGTTGATCATGAAAAGGCTGGAGCTTTGGGCCCACTCAGAGGCCTGTGGACCCCTCCTGAAAAACCAGCCCATGGAGCCCCCTCAGCACAGTTGGCCTCTGACCTGAGGCAGCAGAGTTTCCGACCTGAAGCTGCTCACGTGGCTGCCCCCTTGCCACCTTGATGGGGGTCTGTCCTCTGCACCCACCCAGCCCTGTCTGCCCCCAGGGATTCCTGAGGGGCTGCTGGGAGCTCTGGGGTAGGGTGGGCGGTGTAGCCGGAAGGAGAGAGGAGCCCAGTCACTGTTGGGTCACTGAGACCTGGTGGCCACTCATGCCTCAGCGACTGCCCCTCCCTGGGCACTTCGGGGTGGGGGCACCCAGATCTTCCTGGACAAAGAGAGTGGCCCCACCGCTGGTCAGGGTCCCCACAGCTCAGTGGGCAGGAGACAGTAGTCTGGTGCAGGGGGCTGGGAGACACGGACAAGGTTTGCAATAGAGGTGTGGACAGGAGGAGGGATGGACAGTATCATGGCCATCAAGGGGCTACCAAGGGGCTGGACAGAGACCTGTGTTCTCCAAGGTGGGGAAGGGGTATGGGGCAGCCCTGGAGAGAGGATGGGGAGGGAAGGTAGTCCTGGAGTATCAGGTGTGCAGGAGACTAACAGGGGAGGGGGCCCTGGGTACAGAGGTGTGGAAGGGAGGGGTGGCCAGGCCCAGTCCTGCCCCCACCTCCTTGGGCAGGAGTTCCAGTTCCTAACTGACCAAAGTCTCCTGGCTTGTCCCTAGTGCCTCATCCAATCCCAGGCGCCCCTGGGCAGGTGTCAGAGGGGGGGTGAGGAGTGAGGAGGGTTGGACAGTGGGGCGAAGCTCACACTGCTGACCCCATGCAGAGGTCGGCCCCCACCCCTGCACACTCGAACATGCCCACTGGACTGGGTCAGGGGTTGTAGACCCTTCCTGTCCCACAGGTGGAGCATGGGACAGGGAGAGGGCGCGGGGAGGCCCAAACAGGAGCCCTAGAGGCCTCTGGAAACTAAGCCTTGGTTCCCACGGGCCCTGGCTCCCTCCCTCCCCTCAGAGTCTCAGCGTCTCTTCTCAGCAGCTTCGAAGGGGGGCAGAGGCTCCCTCTGTGCCAGAGTGCCCACCCCGGCTCAGGCCTCGGCCCCCACGCGGTCTCTGTCCTTCTCCCTGCAGCCCTGTGCATCAGTTCTGAGTGCCATAGGTGAGGGTCATGCACAGGGAGTCCTGGCTCTTCTGGGCCTTGGCGCTGAAGCCGGCGGCGCGGGCCTCCTGGAATTCCTTGGCCATGTAATAGTAGCAGATGGCGTCCAGGCAGCAGTTGGCATCGGAGAGCCGGGAGGTAAAGAAGAGCAGGTAGCCAAACCTCCAGCGCCAGGGGCAGCTGTGCGGGGCCGTGCCCAGGTAGACAGTCAGCACCACGTGCAGCGGCAGGAAGCAGACGACAAACACCACCAGGTTGGCCCAGACCATGCGGGCCGCCTTGCGGGTGGCCTCGGCCTGCGTGGGGTCCGAGGTGGGCCTCTGGGCCAGGCTGAGCAGCACCTGCAGGGAGCAGAAGGCCAGCAGGGCCAGCGGCAGGTAGAAGCCCAGCAGGGAGAAGTACACGGTGCTGTGATGCGTGGAGGGGCTGGAGAAGCAGAAGCCGCCGTCCTGCATGCCCAGTGCCCAGCGCAGCACCAGGGAGCTGGTCACCAGAGCCCAGAGCAGCGCGCACACGGCCGCAGCCTGGCGGGGCGAGCGTAGTCCGCGGGCCCACAGAGGGTGCCGCAGGGCCAGGTAGCGGTCCACGGCGATGGCAGTGACCAGGCTGATGCTCATGTACCTGTTGACCAGGTAGATGCCCTGGGAGAGCTGGCAGAGCAGCGTGTCCCCCTTCTGCTCCCTCAGGGAGTAGAGCATGAAGGGGAGGGAGCACAGCAGGCACAGGTCGGCGGCTGCTAGGTTGGTCATGTAGACCCGTGTCTCTGTCCACCGCGGGAGGCGGCGGCATAGCACCCAGAGCGCCAGGCCGTTCAGCAGTAGGCCCAGCGCCAGCAGCGTGCCCGTGTAGGCCTTGCTCATGTAGTAGACCAGGGGCGGCCAGGTCTGCAGGGTGTTGTTACAGGATTCGTTCATGGCGTGGTGGCTGCAGAGATAGGGGGCAGTCAGCGGGCAGGTGTCCCCAACCCAGAACCTCCCTTCCTCCAGAGAACACGTGGGAGATGGGCAGCCCTTGTCCTTTGGGCACACAGGGCAGAAAGGAAATGGGGAGCTGCTGCCACCTCCTGTCCTCTGCCCAGCTTGCTGGCCTGTCTGTAGAGCCCCCAGGACTTCAAAGGGTAGCGGCTGCCCCCGCCCCCAGCAAGGAGGCTGGACGTGGCCCAGGACAGAGCTCAGATCCCAGCAGCTCCTCAGTCCCTCCCCTGTATCTGGCTGCAGGGATAGCACGTGTGCCCCTGCCCCTGCCTGCATCCCCAATGTGTGTGTGGGGGTGGCACACCGCCCATCATCCCAATGCAGAGGTCCAGGACCGTGAGGGTGGGCCCAGGACACCTGCCAAACCTCCTCCCCCATGAGACCTCAGAAACTTGACCCCCTCCTCTCTGCTCCCTCCTTTTCCTACCTTTCCCCCTCTGTCCATCCCATAGACTGTCCATCTACTCCAGGGACCAGGGTGGGATAAGAAGTGGCCACAGTTGGAGCACCAAGAAGACCCCCAGTGCTAGCCTGGAGCTGGGAGGATGTGTACACCCCAGGGTGACCCCTCGCGGCGCTGAGCTGGCCCTGCCCGGGGTCGGGAGCACACCAGCCCCCGTCCCTGTGGGCAGGCCTCTCTGACAACATGTCCTAAGTAGGTGAGATGGAGTTTCATGGTGCCAACAAATAGGGTGGGGGCGTACCTGGAAGCCTACCTAACAAAGGAGGCAGTCTGTTCTGCCAGCCCCACTAGGTTAACCTGAGCCACCAGAGGCGGAGGTGGGCAACCTCACCTCACTCCTACTAAGAGAGACGTGATGGGAGAGCGATGCACCCTTTGGATGGGAGAGGGGTCCCTGTGCTGAGAACCTGCTAGACCCAGGAGGCAGGAAGCTTCCCCACCAAGGATGGTGGCAGCAGAAACAGGAGACCTTCTGGGGGCCGCAGCAGACATGCCTATCAAGGAAGAGCACCCCCGGACCAGGGCCGGATGCCGGGGTGGGATTGTACCCAGCACTGCAGTTATCCCGAGGAACGCAGTCACCGGCTGCCCAAAGAACAAGCGTTCAACACGCGGCCTCGGCGATGGGCTGCTTCTCAGACATGCCCTGTGCGCCCCATTCAGGGGTGGAGAAAAAACTGTTTTCTGACCTGATTTTGGGGCCTCGTGAAGTTCGGGGTTTTCTTGCCCTCTGTTCCCTTCCACACTCTGTGAGGGTGCCCCAGCTGCCTTCTGCTTGGCCTTGGAAGCGAGGGCCTCAGGGCGCAGTTCACATGGCAGCCATGCTCAGGTGCCTCTGCCATGGGGAGAACTCCCTGGTCTCGTGTTCCATCAACTCGAAGACGTTTCTGTGTGTTTTTTTCCTAGCACACATGGAGGAGGTGAGTTGCCGGCAAGGCAGAGTCCTCCAGGCTCTTACTGCCCTGGAGCTGATGGCTGGGGGTCCCCCGGGAAGTGGGGGGCTGTTAACCACAGGTCAGCCCTTCAAACTCACCAGCCACTCCTGGGGGGGCGGGGCGGACAGATATGAGCCTTTGGTTCCCATGGAGATGCATGGCCCCAGCAGGCCTATTTAGGGTGGCTGAGCCAGGACTGTGCTGGTTAAGATTAAGGGCATTTGGGGGAAAGGTTAAGGGTGTTGGTTAAGCAGGCAGAAGCTGGGGGGCTGAGAACCACAAGACAACCTGACTGCATTTCTTATTCCTCCCCACCCCCCATCAACCCCAATGGGCTGTAGCAGGTATCAGCAGAACTGATACCTAATTTTGTGGTGTTTGGAGAGCCAGTTATTAAAATGGCCGCCGCCCATGTGGACACCACGCCAACAGTCTTCCTCTCCAAACTTACTTAAGTACGCGCAGCAGGAATAATGCCAACAGTCAGCGTACCATTCGTTGCTATGCGCAGAGAACTGGTTGGGAAGTGATTGGACTCTCAGGGCGACCCAAGTCCTTCCTCTGAGTGGCCCTCCCCGCGGTGGGGGTGGGGGGGGCTGCTCCATCTCAGACACCAGCGTGGCAGATGCTAATGTGAGTTCACCGCCCCCCCCCCCCCCCCCCCCCCCCCCCCCCCCCCCCGCCTCCTTGCCACCAGAAATTCCAGCTTCAAGGTTCCCGTTGCCTTTTGGAAGGCAGAGCTCAGGAACCAGCCCTAATGGTGCCCTCTCCAGGCCCTGAGAACCGGAGACTCTGGCAGGTGCCCTGCCCTGGCCCCCCTCCCCCCGCAGGTCCCAGACCCAGGAAGCAGAGGGCGCTGGCCTCCTACCTGTGTGGTCTGCAACAGCCCCAGGCGCTCCTGCCCCAGGGCTGTGTTGGGGGCTCCAGGCTCCAGGCCTGGGGTGGGGGGGTAGGGGATGGAGTTGGGGTGGGGTGGGGGCGGCTTGGGGTTCAGCTTTGCTCTCTCCGGAGGGGGCAGCTGAGGACAGAGGACGGCCGAGCCCCCTTCTGCACACCACCAGCAGCAGCAGCCACAGAGTCTGGAGCTACATGCACCACGTGTGTGCCGCGTGACTCCTCCCCCAGAGAAAACCAGGGTCCGGAAGGCTCTGCGCCCCTCAACGCCCCTCCAGGGGCATCCTGCCTGGCCAGGCAGCCTGAGCCACGGTACCACAGGGCAGGTTTTCCTTCCGACCTCGTGAGGTCCAGCTCCCCAGGAGACACCGTGAGCACCCAGGTTGCTGCCTGGCCCTGCAGTCCTCCCTCGCGGAGGAGTCTCCATCCAGACTATCACCTGCCCATGGGCACTGCTTCCTCCCAGTCTCTGAGACTGGCCCGTTCCAAGAATTCCCATAATCCCTTATTTTGAGACCCCTCAGAGTCCCCCCCCCCCCTGAACCCTCACAGCCCCATCCCCCAAAGCCCCCAGGCCCCTCCTCAGGCCCCCTGCCAGGTGGTGGACTGACCTTCCTTGGAGTCTGGGTCCCAGCTGAGGCGCAGCAGGCACGTCCAGACCCAGGGTGTCCCCAGCTGTCCCTGCCCCACCCTCCTGCTCCTTCTTAAGACAAACAGTGACGCCACCATGGGTGGGGGTGTGGGGATTTCTGGGACTGGGGGGACCAACCGGCAGCAGCAGCATCTTCACCTCCAGAGGGCATTGGTTCTCGGAAATAGCTGGTGGGAGGGGGGAGCCCGCCCAGTCCCCAGGGCTGCTTCCTCTTCCCCAGCCCGAGTCTGCCTATCATTCTGGGAAAGCTGGCCATGGCCCGGCCAGCGAGCAGGACCACTGAGAACCCCATGGGCCTAACACACAGCACCTGGGCCTGCTGCACATTCACTCACACACACACACAGAGCACCCAGGCCCACTGCATGTGTACACAGATGTGTACACAGCACACAGGCCTGCTGCACACATGCACACACATGCACACACAGCATACAACTCCACCGCACACTCACACAAACAGCACCCAGGCCTGCTGCACACACACACACACACACACACACAGCACCCGGGCCTGCTGCACACATACACACACATGCACACACATAGCATATAACTCCACCACACACACATACAGGACCTGGGTCTACAGCACACACACACACACACACACAAACATACACACGCACACACACACAGCACCCGGGCCTGCTGCACACATACACACACATGCACTCCAATAGGCCATCCTGGTACCTATGGAGGGTCTGTTGCACATGTACCCCTCCACTGCACCCCAATTTGACCAGCAGAGCAGCATGTTGGGCATCAATGGAGCCCCCTGTACCAGTCACCCCCCCTCGGCCCACCTCCCTCCCCAGCTCTGCCAGCCCCACCCCTGCCCCTGGTCAGTGCTCCCTGCACTCCCCCACACCCGCTCTCAGGCAGGCATGGCCGCAGAAGGAGAATGCCACCTTGGGGTGCCCTGGAAGGGGCTTCAGGCACTCCAGCCCCTCCCCCGTGTACAGATGTGGAAACGGAGGTGCGGACGGGGCAGGGGCAGCTGGGACTGGCACTGTGGTCCTGGACGGAGGCCAGGACTCCCTCCCCGGAGCAGCTGGACTGGCTCGGCCATCTCTTGTGCCCTGCTCCGGAGCCCCGCCCCTTCTGCCCCTGCCCCCTCCATGGGGCCGCAGCGAGGGGCCGGGCCAGGCGGGGGTTCTCCTGCCAGCCTGGGGTGCTTGGAACTTGGTTGTGCTCTCTGCCCTGAGGTCCCAGGCTCTGGGGTCTGAGCTGCAAGCTGAGGGCCTTGTGGTCAGGGGACTCTGTCCCCACCCATGAGTGTCCCCAGGTGCATGTCCTCAGCTTTGGCCTGTCCCTCCGGCCCCCTCTAGCCTGTCAGATGATGGACTGTGGGGTGCGGGGTCCAGACAAGGACTCTGGGTGCCCCATGCAACCCTGCCAAGGAGAGAGACAAGCAAGGAGGGCCCCCCCCCAGCCATTTGGGGAGGCATGTGCAGACTCCAAAGACCCAAGCTCATTCTCCATGGGGCTCCCACCCACCCACTCATCACCAGGACGCAGGGGCCCTGGGGGGGCACAGCAAGGAGGGCGCACACGGGGAGCCAAGCTGCTCCATGGACGGGGCTCCAGGGTCCTGCCCAACCTCTCCTCATCCTGCGGCTACCCACCTCCCAAGGAGAGTGGTGTCATGATTGGGGGCCCTTCCATGCACCCCGTAAGGCTACAGTGGAACCCCAGGCAGCAGCTCCAGCTCCGGGCAGGGTTGGAAACACCTGGGGTTTCTGCCCCGTGTAGGTTTCTGAATCCCGGGTCAGGACAGCCACAGTGGTGCCTGGGCCCTGGGTCAGCTGGGGACAGGCTCACTCCAGCAAAGCATGCCTGTGGGTGCCTCTGCGGCCAGAGGGCGGCCGGCCGTGGACATGCGCTCTCAGTTCTGCGCCCAGCTCCGCCTGCCACCAGAACACCTGCAGGGCCAGACAACCCAAGGAGGAGAGGCCGGCTCCCCGCAGGGCCACGGGGACTGTCTTTGGAGAGTCCCATGGCAGATTTTCTCCAAAGACAACAGAAGACCATGGACGCTGGTTGGGAAACAGCCGGGTGAAAAAGGCCAGGGTATTGCGCTAGGAGGGTGTCTTACCATGTTGACGACGCCTCTGCCCCTTCTCTGAGGGTCACCAGGGCTGCCCACCAAAGTTTGCTGGAAGCCTGACAGCACCCCCCCCCACACACACACACACACTCTCACCAGCTCTGCTCCGACCCCTCCAGGCCTCCTCTGGTTCCTAAAACACAAAGAGCATTCAAAGAAACCAGACAGGGATGCCCAGAAGATGGACAGACCTGCCACACAGAGCTGGTGTCAATTGGAGAGCAGCACCCTTGGGTGCAAAAGTGCAGAGATGGGGAGGGGGGGGGTCGGTGAGACGCTACTGCTCCCCCTCCCCACACACACACACACATGCTTATCAGGAGCAAAGACCCCTGTCCGAGCAGCCAGGCTCGCTAACTTCTATGTGTGTGAGAGCATCATCGGTGGGGGCCAGGGGCGCAGGACACGACTCTCTCCTGGCCCCAAGTTGCGGCTTGTTTCTTCTCACAGCCCCTGCTGGGACCTTCCCAGGGCCCGAGGGCCCCAGGATAGGGCGGGGGCCAGGGCTGTCTCTGACGCTGGTGAGAAGATCCCTTGAAGCCACTGTCTGGTTCTTAGGTCACTTCTCCCGCTATTGGCACTTTCTGTTCCCCTCACAGCCCTGGGAAACAGCCCGCCTCGGCTTCCATTCCTGTGGTCACCACCAGCGGGGGGGGGGCGGGGGACACAAGTGTGGGGTTGGTCCCCTCCCCATCCTCTGACTCTAGGAGACCCTCTGGTTGACAAGCAGCTCCCCCTCCACAGAAGGTGGAGAAAGGCTTCCAGATGCAAACACTCAGCTGCCCCCCCCCCACACACCTCAACAACATCAGCCCCTCCAGCACCCCCCTGGCTCTGCCTGCAGCCCCATCGACAGTCCTGCAGGTCCCCTGCCCACGTGGACAGTGCTTCCAGGGAAGACAGCTGGCCTGCCCCACACGAAGGGGAGGCTGGTGTTCAGCAGGGGAGGGGCTGATGTTAGTGTGGGCGGGGCTGGTGTTAGGTGCGACTGATGGTAGATGTGTGTCCTTCCTGCCTGGCCTCCATCTGCTCCTGGGGGCCCCTTGTCCTTGCCACCCTTCCTGCCTTCTCACCGAGAGGCTGGTGAACACTGGAGCATGTACAGCCCAGAAGGTGCCCATTCCATGCCTGGTTCCTGTCCCCTCCCAGCTGCCCACCTGCTGCCTTCTCCATGCTCTGGCCCCTCCTGGGCTGAGGACTTTTGCCTGGAGTCTGCCTCCTGGCCTCAGTGCCCCTTCCTGGCTACTTCACCACTCCAGTGCCATGCATGGGACCCAGTGGGTGGGTGAGGAGCCCACGCAAGAGACCAGGGTCCTGCCCTCCACACTCAGAGGTCTCCTGGCCTGCAACCCACGAGCCAGGGTCCTGCTGCAGCCGGTGGGACCCCTGGGTGGGGCCTGCAGCTTTCCTGGGTGCTATAAGGTGGCCTGCAGCCTTGATGGCTTCCTGGTCATGCCTTGATCTACGAACCACAAGGCCAGCAGTCCAAAACCCCCAGTCTCACCATGGGAGAAAGATAGGGTGTCTTACTCACCCCTAACAGTTAGTCTCAGAAGCTCACAGGGCGGTCCTGCCCTATCCCAGAGGACAACTGTGAGTTGGCATGGCCTCAGTGCCAGTGGGGTTTGTTTGTTGTTGTTTTCTGATGAGGGGGCTTGTTTGGCCCTTGCAGCCCCGGCTGCCTGCAGCATGTGTGGGCAAGTGCTGGGGGCTGAGCACAGGGTGTCTGGGGTGCCACCTGCTGCAAGGGTCCACTGCGAGGCAGCTTGCTCTCTGGGGTGCACTTGAGTGTTTCCATATTGAAAAGCTTACAGCTCACAAATACCCCAGATGTCCACGGAGTGGGGGGGGGGGCAACCTGCCCCAAGGGGGGGCAGGGAAGGCCCTGGAAAGGGATTATGGTGGTGGGGGTGGGTGCTGGGGAAGGGTGCCTGCCAGGCACACAAGGTTTGGGCCCCACAGTTCAGGACGAGGCAGGCAGCTGCAGGCTCCAGTCTGCCCAGGGTGCCTCATGAAAAGGGCCGGTGATCTACCTCCCCGAACACCTGGGTGGGAGAGCGCATCGGACTGAAGCCAGCCCTGCTAACCGCCAGTGGCCAGAGCCCTAGTGGGCCAGGGGCGACCAGCGGGGCTGCCAGCCTCCAGGTCAGCAGTTCAAAGCCACCAACTGTGCCTCAGGAGAAAGACTTTCCACTCCAGGAAAGAGCTGTGGTCTGGGTGCCTCCCCCCTGCCCTGCTGGGTCCCCGAGAGTCCGGATCAGCTTTGCAGCAGGAGTTTTTAGTTACAGAAAAGCGATCATAGAAGAAATCAAAAGTGAGATTTTTTAAATCCCTAAAAAAGCTATACGGACATGAAGACACAAGACACCCAAACCTCTGAGAGGCAGGAAGAGCAGCAACGCTCAGCGAGGCGTGTGCAGCCACGTGTGCCCGTGCTGAGAGGTTTTACAAGTCACTCACGGTCATGGTCATGGTCACGACCAGCTGCACACGCTGCGGGCGGGGGGATGGGAGGAGACGAGTCTCCCGAGGAAAGAAAACAGTCCAGGAAGACGTGGGACAGAAAGGAGCAATGTCAGGAGTGAGCAGGACCACCGGCTAGAGAGAGAGACACACACACACGCACACGCACACACACCAGACACACGCAAAGACACACACAGTAACACACACAGAGACACACACACACACTCAGTGATATACACAGAGACACACACGCACAGTGACACACACAGCGACACACATAAGCTTTGGGCCAGAGACATGTTTGGGGTCACCACGCCTGCCTGCCCTTGGTCTCTGAGCCCCCCTGGGCTGGATCCAAAGCCTGAGTAGCTGGGGGCGGGGGGCCCTGCACGCCTGCGCTCCTTACTGCTCCTCCCCAGGAGGCTGAAGATGGGTCAGAGTTCCCCACCCCACCCCAGGATCAGGCGGCCAGCGTTCTGGACATGTGCCAGGCTCTGGGAGCCCCTCGCCATCTGAGCACTCTGGGCACACACCAAGCGCCCCACGGGCACAGACGGGCACAGGCAGCGTGTCGGAGCACGGCACCCACTTCTCCCTTTGCAAATCCCTCTGAGCAGAGCCCCTGCCCAGAGCTCTGCAGACTGCCTCTGAGTCAGACCATCACGGCCTCTCCTCTGCTTGCCTCAGCGGCCACACACCAAACACCACCCGGGCTCCCCCAGCCGGCCAGCCGGGGCCAGTTGCCCGCCCCCCCGCTCACCCCCTGCAGCCTCGATTGCCTTCACTCTGTCCCTGGAACAACCCCGTGAGGCCCAGTCTTCTGGTGTCCAGCAGGGCGTAGGGTGGGTGGGGCTCAGAGGGGTCTGCACAGGTCTGCCGAGCCCAGCACCACTGAACAGGAGGGGCTGTCAGCAGGAAGCTGCCATTTCTGGGAGCCCATGAACACAACCCTTGGACCCCAAAAAAATGTTCTCTAGGGCTTCTGGAAGAGCCTTGAGAGGTTCTGGTGGAGCTATGAGAGGACTCTTTGGGGGGTGTCCCCAAGGGGTGCTGAGTGAGTCTTGAGTGTGTGCTGAAGGGGTCTTGTGGGTGCTGAGAGTTTTAAGTGGTCTCATGGGCATCTGAGGGGGTGCAGAGGGGATTCCCAGAGAGCCTGAGGAGGTCCTGGGCATGGTCCTGGGGGCCATGGGGGGTGCTGAGACCCCCGGCTCCCCCAATCTGCCCCGCTGGGGCACCATGTGGTCTGAGATGGAAACACTGCTGCAGGCAGAGGCGGCGCTCCTTGGAGCAGGTGGCAGACCAGCCTGAGGGGTAGCCCCCAAAGATGCCCCCTCACCTCAAGTCACTCCCTCAGATGGGACAGCTCCTGCTCCCCTTCTCCTGCAGGCACCCCGGGAGTTACTCTCTTCTCTCTTCTCTCTCTCTCTCTCTCTCTCTCTCTCTGTATCTTGCTCACTACCTCCACTCCCCCACCCCCACCCCTTCAGCTGCTGCAGCCCCAGGTCAGGCCCACATCTTCCTCCCAGCCCCCCACCCCTGCTCTTCCAGGGGGTCACCCCGTGCCCCAGAATCCACAGGCTTGCATGCTGCCCACCTAGACTCTCTGCCACTGACCACCAGGGGAGGGAAGGGACCTGGTCCATGGTGTCCACGTGCTGGGCTCCCCCTCACTGCTCCCATGGTCCACCCTCAGGCACTGGGCTGTGGCAGGAGGGGGCTCTCTGCCCTTCTCTCAGCCTGGGTTCCTTTCCCCATGCCCAAAGTGGCCCCTGTGCACTGGCAGTGTCTGAGCCTGCGGGACTCCCCTACCCGATGTCCGGAGGTGAGCACAGCCCCTTCTGAGGCACCTTCCAGGGAGAATGCTTACCCAAAGGCTTGGGGTTTGAGCCACCGTGAGGTCCCGCAGATTGGAGATTCTGCCTCTGAAGACCAGCTGGCAGCAAGGAAGCCGTGTGGTTTCCACGGTGACTCGGGCTGAGCTGGTGACAATGGCTCAGGGCCTGTCTCTCGCTCTCAGGCTGGTGTGAGCCCTCTGTCTGCGGTGGACACCAAGCGACTTGTGGCACCACAGCCCAGAGACACTGAGGCAGGTGACCTGAGAGTTGCCGTGAGAGGCAAGTATTGCGGGCTCTCACTCAGGGACGCAGCCGTTGACACACTTCCTCTGCAGCCCGGGGGGCAGGGGGGGCAAGGGTGTGGGGAGCAGCTGTTAGGAGATGCTAGATCACTGAGAAGAGCAATTGATAAGAAGTGGCCAGTTCTCAGAAAAGGGGAGGACAGCCACCAGGTCACTGTGGCGTGCAAAGGTCCTCGGCGGGCATGTCAACAGACAGACGCACACATGTCCAGGGCACCCGGGCCAGCGCCTCCCGGTAGAGGGGCTAGTACCCAGTGGTCTGCCCACAGGCCATGGGAACCAGGGCACCTGGGAGTTGATTGTGGGCAGGGGGCGCATCTTAGCCCCAGCGGACACTCAGCAGGGCCCACGGGCTCTGAGACACAGCTGCCCCTTGTCTCGCTTAGCCAGCTAGGACCCCCGTCCAAAGGCAGACTCAAAAACAATGACCACGAGGCCTCCGACGCTCCCCTCTGGGCACCACTCCCCCACCCCCGGTAGCCCTGACGGCATAAGGCACCGCCGTGCCCCCCAAGGAGCCCTGGGCTGCCCATGGAGCTGCTGCCCACCAGGCCAGTGGCAGCAGGAGACCATCAACCACTCTGGGAGCCAAGGTGGCAGCTTCTATGAAGAGTTTCCGTCTCGGGAGCCCACAGGGGAATTCACCCTGCCCTCGGAGTGCTGCGTCGGCATGGACTCCTGGTTGCGGGGGGCGGGGGGGAGGTCCTTGGCCCTCCTCGGAGGTCCACGGGGCGAGGAGATAGCCGCTCACTGCTGCCTGAGTGCGGCCACACCACCAAGGGCAGGAGGGTCCAACATCGCCTCCTTCATGCTGAGGTTTGGGAGGATGAAGAAGTGAGAGGTGAAGGATGAAGTGAGAGGTGGTTATTGAAATTAAAATCCGGCATCTTCCCATGCTCTATGGGTTTGGTGAGGAGCTGCTGGCCGCCAATCACCGGTTCAAGCCCACAAACCACTCTGCAGAGAGTGATGAGGCTGTCTGCTCCCCTAAAGAGTGACAGAGCAGGTGGCCGTGTGCTGTCGCTGATGGCAGGGTGTGTGTCTCTGTCTGGGCTGTGGCTTTGTCTCCTGGAGCAGCAGGTGGCGGGTGAATGAGGGGTGACTTGATAATGCCCAGAATGGGCGGGGAGGGGGGATGTTGTTTCACTGTACAACTGTCTGGTTTGTCATCTGTTTGAAAAGAGCCATGGCACAGCCAATCCCTAGAGCAGCGGTTCTCAACCTGTGGGTTGCAACCTCTTTGGGGGTCAAATGATCCTTTCACAGGGATCTCCTGATTCGTAATGGTGGCAAAATGACAGTGATGAAACAGCAAGAAAATCATTGTATGGTTTGGGGGTCACCACCACGTCAGGAGCTGCATGGAAGGGTCGCAGCATGAGGAAGGTTGAGAACCACTGCCCTAGAGGGTGTAGGGAGCATGTGAAGGGGCACCCCTTTATCGCTGGAGAGGAAGCTGGGGTCTCCCCTGGAGACCTGGATGAGGAGGCGTCCCTGAGAGCCAAAGGCTAGAGGGTCGGTGGATGGGGGAACCACTCCAACTCGGGCCTGGAAGAGGCCTCCTAGGACAGAGAGGGGTGTCGCAGAGGCAGTGGACAGGAAGATGGAGCCCAGAAGTGCACCCAGCCCCCATGGACATACACATGTACCCCCAAGCACAGACACACACATCCCCAAGTGTAGACACATAAGCCCTCTTGCACACACATGTACCCATGCACACAGATACACACACACACACACACCCATGCACAGGCACATGTACACATGCCCCCATGCACACCGGCATCCCCCCCCCATGCAGACACATGTCCCCACACACATTTGCACACGTATGCACATCACATGTTTGCATGCACCCACACATGGACACATGCACACAGACTTGCATGCAGGCCTGAAGAACACACATCCACAGGCTGAGTACCCTTGCCTGGTCCTGCAGACAGCTAGAGATCCAGCAGGCCCACAGGGCTGGGATGCCTGGACATCTGGGAAAGAAGGCCATTCCTGCAGCCAGAACAGGAGCACTGTCTGTCACCATCAGGGAGTCAGGGGTCTCCTCAGAACTAGGCCCACTCCTCCCCTCAGCCCCGGAGGGCAGGGCTGGGGCTTCCAGAAGGCTGGAGTCAGTATTGGGGGGAGGGGGAAACTCTTCCTTACCAAAGGCTTCAGGAGCTGGGACCCCAGGTGTGAGGTTGCAGCTGACTCAGGTGGGGCCCAGGGCAGGCCTGCAGCATGAGGTTCAGACACCGAGGGCTGTGGGAGGTGAGGAGGTGGACAGGCAGACACCAGACATGCAAGTGGCAGACTGCCTGGTGTGAGGCGTAGCAAAGGGCCCAGTGGGGAGGCAGCCACGGCTTCTGAGTCAGGGTTTGTTGGTGTCAGGGCAAGAGCTGGGTTCAAGTCGATGTGTAGTGTGGCTTTGTTGCTGGGCACCCCCTGGTTTGCTCCCACCCACACCAGCCCACTTACGGCAGAAGCAGATGCTGCCCAGCCACACTGTTCTCCCAGGGTCCTGTGCCCGAGCCCACTGTTGCAGCCACTGTGTCCATCCAGCTCCTCTCAACCCGCCCAGCTCAATGCCCGTCTGCAGGGCCCGGCCTCTCCTGACACCCCAAAGGCTGAGAGGAAGTGAGGTGCAGAGTCCGGGTCCTTGGTGGCCCTTTCTGCACGAGCGCGGCTCTGAAGGGAGCTGGGAAACGCAGAAGGCGCTGATCAGATCCCAGTGAACCCCTTTGTCTCTAATAGCACACTTATCTGTCTCCAGCCATCATTAAATGGTTGTGAAGGGCACAACAGGCTATTCGGCCTCAAAAGTTTGCCTAGCAGTCCCGACTATAGACTAAGGTAAATGTCAAGGTTAGGGCTGGGTTGTGGTCAATTCTGTCTCAGGGTTAGCTTTAGATTAGGGACGGTGGAGGCGGGTTAGTGTGAAGTCTGGGTTAGGCTTAGGATGTGCGTGTTCCAGGGTTAGATCTAGATTAGGGACCTGGGTGAAGGTGACTTAGTGTGAGAACTGGTTAGGGTTAGGGGTCAGGGTGGAGGTGGGTTAGTGGGAATTCTGGGTTAGGGTTAGGACGTGCGTGTGTCAGCATTAGATCTAGATTTGGGGTTGGGGTGGAGATGGGGTAATGTCAAGTCTGGGTTAGGATGTACGTGTGTCACAGTTAGATTGAGATTAGGGGTCGGGGTGGAGGTGGGTGGGTTATTCCAACTCGCTCTTCCAGCCATGGCCTCTGTCACTGCCACCGGATGGGTCTGCGTAAGGGGTGGGAAGACAGATTGGCTCATCGGATCCAGCTGAGAGTGACTGTGCCTGGTCACCTTGTGGCATGAAACCTGCTGTCTCAGCTGACCATCCTGCAGGTCCACTCACAGATAAGGTCCTTGGCCACTGACTTCATCCATCTATCAACCATCCATCACCTTCATCCATGCATCCTCCATCCATTCATTATCCATTCATCATCCATCAACCATCATCCATCCATCCTCCATATCCATCATCCACCCATCATATCCATCCATTACTCCATCCATCCAACCTCCATAATCCATCCATCACCTTCATCCATGCATCCTCCAACCATCCTCCATCCATCCATCCATCCATCCACCCACTCATCCATCATCCACCTAGCTAGTCAGCTATCACCTTTTCATTTCCCCAAGCACCTCTTTGAGCCAAACACTGAGCTGAAGGGCCAGCTGCCACCACTCCTCTGGACATGGAGACATGCCAGGCGGCACACATGGGGCAGACATTTCAGGAAGTCAACATGGAGGGGCCCTGTGGGGAAAGTCCCCCTCTGTCAAGCACGCAGGGATGTGGTTTAGACAAGATCTGTAGGCCGGCAGACACTGTTGTGACAGGCAGCTAGCAGGGCACAGATCCCAGAATGGACCCGTGAGAACTGTGGCCTGGGGAGGCACTATAGCCTGAGAAGTGGCCGGCATGGCCACGGGGGGCTGGGGTTCAATGTACAGCCCGCCACGTCCTGGTTCCAGCAGACCATCACACCCTGATAGGGCCCTGTGGGACAACTCAGATCTCACAGTCTCCCTCAGATGTCCTCCCTCACGCCCCCAAGGGATTGCCCCACTGCTGCCTGGCTCCCACTGTAGTCAGCCCCTGGAGCATGTCACCTTTCCCTGAAGGTCACAAGGCCCGGGCAGACGTCATCTTGATGTCAGTGGAGACGCTGACTGAGAAGGCCCTCACTCTTGACGTCGTCAGTCAGGTCCGGTTTCAATGACCTGTGGGGTAGAGCCCATGTCCAACTTCCAGTTCTGCTGTCAAGAGCCACTGAGCCACAGGGGCCCACAGTGACTGGCACACACAGAGCGAAACCCCACACAGTCCTCACAGTAGCCCAGCGCCCAGCTGTGGCTGTAGCTGCTGCATCGGCCATCTCGCCGAAGATCTCCACGTCACCAGGAGGGATGTCCTTCTCCGGGGACTGGTCTCCCCTGGCCACATGTCCAAGATACGTGAGAGTCTTGCCTGTCCCCCATTTAAGGTGAGGTTTGGCTTTGATGGTTCTGCCATAAGCTGGTTCTGACAGAAATACCTTTTGTTCTGGCTCTGATTTCATTAGCCTTTTATTTTCAGTATCTTTATAAATCTGATCTTTATTTGTCTGTGGCCACCATTGTGTATAATACATATGAGGGGCTTGGAAATATTCATGCAAAAATCCCATTATCTTCTTCTTTTTTTTTTTTTTCATGAAAAGGGATTCTATTTGATAGAGTCATCTGGTTAACACAGATTGTCGGTTTGGGGAGCTTTCATTTGTTTGAAGGACTTTGTATCGGGTGCTAGGTGAAGGTTTCCGGAGCACAGCATCAGCGTCACGTCAGTTCACAGCCCACGTGCACCCTGCTTTGATATGATACATACCGCGCCCGCCCCTCGGTGCATCTGGATCCTGTGCAGGGTCAGTGCTGCCCTTTCGACCTGCAGTGGCTGGTTTTCTAACCAGGGGTGAGTTCAGCCCCAGATCACCAGGCCAACTAAGGGCCCCCGTCCATGTGGTCATCAAGCCTGGTCTCTTACCTTTCTGAGTTCTGCTCTTTGTTCCGCTCCATCAGGGGTACCCTTTCTTAGAGGGGGTGGCAGCAGCCAGGCCCATCGGGTCCAGGCTCTTGTCGCCCCCTTCTCTTTCTCCAGGAACTTTCTGAAGTCCCTGCATGACCGAGGCTATGAAGGGTGGGGGTAAGCTGGGGAGGACGTGTGCACATGCGTGCCTGAGCTCCCGTGGGCTGTGCACGTGAGTGGGCACCTATGAGCTCACACCAGGCTGAAGGAGAGGGCAGGGCGGAAACCACCCTGGGCTGGGGGCACCCAGTGGCAAGGAAGTCAGAAACCACGACGGAAAAGATGCGCAGAATTTAGAGAACGCCCTTTTCCAAATATGTGCGTCACAGCCAAGACACACACTCAGTGCAGACTCCAGTCCCTCAGGCCTTCAGGACAGCATGTCCAGCCTCTCCCCGCCCCCTCCACGCCTTCTCCCTTCCCGCAGTCCTCCATGGGGGCCCAAGCCATTGGGTTCCACGGGGCTGTGCCAGGCCTCTCTTCCCCATCACCCTAGGTAACAGACCCCTCCGCTCCTGAGCCCCACCACCCCACACAGGGACCTCACTGCCAGCTGTACCCGCAGCCATTAGGGAACTGCCCGTGGCCATCTCCCCTGCCAGACCTGACCAGCGCAGTCAGCGCCAGGGTCCAAAGGTGATCTCACCATCCAATGCCTTCTCCTCCAGCCCCCCATGTCCAACCCCTCCTTCAAAGGTCCCGCCTCCCGGAGGTGTCTGACGCTGATTCTGACACACCCACACACAGCAGCCAGCCATCAAAGGGAGCAGAGGGAGCGGAGAGACACATGGTCAGCAATGAGCAGCCTGTCAGCAGTGACGTCACCGGCCACTGGTGTGGGAGCCTCCTCGGAGCGCAAAGCTTGCCAGGATGGGTGGCCAAGCAGGAGGTGCCCTGCGCTGTCCACGTGATGTTGTCTTGGATGCAAAGGTAAAAGCGTGAGGCTAACAGCTAAGGACATCAGAGGAGCCGCCCGGGAAGGAGGCTGTCGGGGAGGAAGGCAGTTATATAAGGAGGATTAGAGGGACACCAATGCTAATAAGTGCTGACAACTCCTGGCCATCAGCCCACGAGAAGAGTGCACAGGAAATCGAGGGAAGGACGAGGAGGCAAAAGGCATCGATCGAGCTATACACAGAGACATGTGCATGTGCAAATTTTCAATACAGAATGATAGGGACATAGATCTATGTACATATATTTGTAGGTTATTAAGGAAGCAGGTGGATAGTGGGCCTCTACTCAAGTCCTCCCTTAATGCGAGAACACTTTGTTCTAATAGCTGGCATTCCGTGATGCTCACCTTCCCACTGTGATCGCTAGAGACAGAGCAGATGCATAAGCAAATGTGGTGAAGAACACTGATGGTGCCCGGCTATCAAAAGATATTGCATGTAGGGATTGTAAAGACTTGAAGATAGACAAGTGACCATCTAATATGGAAGCAGGGAAGAAGCACACCAGCCTGTATGATCATGAGGTATTGAGGGGATCAGGGATTAGGTATCAGGAACCCCCAAATAGTCATATTGATGCAAACAAGGGGGTTCGGCGTGGAGACCCAAAGCCCGCCTGTAGACAATTGGACATCCCCTCACAGAAGGGTCACAGGAAGGGACAAGTCAACCAGGGTGCAGTGTATCACTGATGAAACATTAGTTCTTTAATGCTTCCTCTCCCCCACTATCATGACCCCAGTTCTACGTTACAAATCCAGCAGAGCACGTCTACTGGTACAGATAAGCTCTCTAGACCCACAGAGTCCAGGACAGATGGACGCCTTAGGACCAATAATGGGAGTAGCAGTAGCATGAGGGCAGAGGGAAGATAGGGGGAGGAAGGGGGAGGAAGGGAGAACCGATCGCAACGATCGATGTACAACAGCGAACCCCCACAACCCAGAAGGACGAACAACAGGAACCTGGGTGAAGGGAAACAGTGGACAATGCAAAATATGAAAATAAAAAGAATTTATAAGTTATCAAGAGTTCTCGAGGGTAGGAGGGTCGGGGAGGGAGGGGAAAAAAGAGGAGCTGATACCAAGGGCTCAAGTAGAAAGAAAGTGTTTTGGAAATGATGATGGCAACATGTATACCAATGTGCTTGACACGATGGACGTGTGGGTTGTTATAAGAGCTATAAGAGGCCCTAATAATAAAATGGGCATGAAGCCATCAGAAGTACTTTTGTCGGGGCTGAGCCCCGGTGGTGTCGTGGTTGTGCGCAGGACTGCGGCCCACTGGGACAGAGGTTCAATTCCAGCAGTGGGGCTGGCCTCCTACTCCCACCACCGGACAGCAGTGATTACCCCCCTCCCCCCCAAAGAAGTACTTTTGTCGCTGTGGGGTCGGCCTCCAGGAGGGCCTGCCTTGTCACAGAGATGGACCCGCCTCCATGTGGGCGCTGTCCACACGCTCCCTCCCTCTCAGTACCAGGAGGAAAGGGCCGTTCCGCCGGCTTCTCCAAACCTATCGCTGTAGAACATTCCACTGCTGACCACACACGCTCCTAAACGTCCCCCCTCCCCCAGGGCCATGCCCCACACCCCCTCCCCGAAACCGCTCTGGCATTGGAGCCCCAGGCACGCGTGCTCAGAACACGGTGTCAGGACGTCTCTGCGGAGGCCTGCGCACCCGCTCCCAGGGCACGCCTGTGGCAGGAGACCTGAGGAGCACCTGGCTTGAGGGGAACATGGCGCACCTGCCAGGGGGAGGGGCAGCGATCGCTGCGCTGGGAAGACCAGGAGAGAATGCCTGGCGTCTGGTGCCTCAGGCCGTCCAGCGTGATTCGTTCCAAATTCCCATTCAAACACTGAAAAGTCCAGGGACTGGACAGATTTCCCCCATGAGAACCCACAGGCAGCCAATCGCTGGTTCTGAGGCCCTTAGTCTGCGCGCGTCTCGCTGTCTCCAACACCCTGTGGCTCCTGAGTCTCCAAACTCTTGCTGCTTCTCACCTCGTGGGCGGTCTGGTGCCTATGGGTCGGGGCTAACACTGTCCCACCTGTCACTGCATTCGCCACTCCCATCACTTTTTGCTTTCCCCCAAATGCCGCAAAGTCCGGAGCCAGGTCGTAGCACATTTCTCCAACTCTCTGGTGGCTCCGCTGGCCTCCCGGTGCCTCTCCCCGTCTTGCACAGGGTGGGGACACGAGGCCGGAGGGAGTGCCAGGACGCACTCTCACACGCATTCGAAACTGACCGAGCGAGGGCGCTGCCCATACAGGGGCCCGCTCTCAGCCCACAGGCATCTGGCAAAGCAACGAACCCAACCCGGAGCACAGGGTTCTCCAGCTTTGCGGTTGGAGGAGGGGGGAGTGCGGGCCCGGAGCTGCTCAACAGCGAGGTGTCCCTGCCCTGACAGGCGACAAGGAGACCGGCGACAAGAGCCCAGGGCGCAAGGAGAGGAGGGCAATCAAGAGGCAGGGGAACACAAAGCAGCCTGAAGAGAAAAGCTGGCTCTCTGAACGCCTCGGGAAATTGGAGACTGCTAGCCCTGTGAGCCTGCAGTACAAAGATTTCTAAAAAAGAAAAAAAAAAAGGAGATTCCTAGTTAAAGTGACCAAGAAACACACACACACACACACACACACACATCCATATGCATACATCAAGACGCATGGCTCATCATGGCAACAGAGGAGGAAACATGGCTTCCAAATCTTTACTGAGTATCGGGAATCCACAGCAAGTCCTGCTGACAATTAGGCCGTGGCTCCAGGAAGACTCCAGTTCTTGGCATGGCTCTGAGGCCTCAGCCTACCTGTCCACGTCTCCGCCCGCCCACACTGCAGACACAGCTGCTCCCTCTCCCACGGTGCACCTCCAGGAACTCGCTCCCCGATCACAACCTGGTCAAGGGCCCAGACACCCCCGTCCCACAGAGCCAGGAAGCTCAAGGGTATCTGTGTCCGGATGGTCACGCGAATAGCTGGCTCAGCCGCACCTGCTGGGGCCGCCCTGCTGCTCAGGAGTGGCTTCAGAGGGCTGAGAGGCCTGTGGGGATCCTGGTGAGCTCCTCGCCGGGAATGTGGGGCGGGGAAAGAGTCCATGAGCGCTGGAGAAGGGAAGCAGAAGCCCACATGGGTCCCCAGTGCCCCCCCCCACATGCTCATGCACACACAGTGTCCAAGAACACACACACACACACACACACACGCAGAATTCTCTGTGCCATCCCCACGTGCTGGTGCACACACAGTGCCCGGGAACCACGGGGCCCCAGGTGCAGTCCCTGACACAGCAGCCAGCCTCAGTCTGGCGCCCCACTCTCACCCCTCCAGCCCAGCCAGGCCCCCGTCCTGAGCCCTGGCCCTGGATACTCACCCAGTGG
>PVJH01028161.1:0-27700 GCA_004026705.1 Nesogale talazaci
CTGCTACCCACAGGTCAGTAGTTCAAAACCACCAGTCTCTCTGAGGAAGAAAAATGAGGCTTTCTGCTCCTGTAAGGATTTACAGCCTCGGAACCTCACAGGGGCAGGTCTCCTCTGATCTATAAATCAGAATAGACTCAATGGCAATGAGTTTCAAGTGAACTCATCACAACATTCTTCTCAACAGCAAAAAGATGGAAACAATCTAAGTGCCCATCCTCAAATGAATGTATAAGCAAACTAATGAAGCCCCACACCAGCTTAGAGATTAATGGAGACTCTATGAGACAACAGGCAACAGTGGATAAATCTGGAAGACATTATGCTGACTCAATCACACAAAGATTGTGTGAGACCATTATTACAAAAAAAAAAAGATTTACACATGGAATGACACATTCTTTGATGAATGAGGAGAAGGGTCGTGGGAAATTATTAACCAGAGTAGAAATGAATTAACTTGGGTGAAGGTAAAGGCAATATACAATAAGGAGGAGGGCAGTACAACAAAGCCAATGATAACAAAAGTCACCGTGACCTGTGCAAGAATAAAAGTCAACAAAAGTAGATCTTATTATATGTATAATCCTGCAGTTATAGTAATAACAAGCAATATCTATGAGTAGATACATAAGGTAGACATGGGCAGATGTGATAAGGTGTCTGGATGTAAATCTAAGAGTATATAGATTTGGCAGAGGCTCGTTCTTCAGCTATATCTACAGCTGTATTTGTATGTACTGCAAATGTACCTAAAGAAGTTGTAGCGCATTCCTGGGGCAGTTATAAAAAAATCTCTGAGCCATCATCAAACACTTTCAAGGAATGAGTCACTGGGCGTGGGGACTTAAGACCACGATCTCAAAGGGCATCGAGATTCACTGGTGTTGCATAGTCCACAAAAACAATGTCACACATCATGCTTTGGTGAGTAGTAAATAGAGACAAAAAAAAAAAACTTGTGAGAGGCCACCTTAGGTGGAACTTCTGGGTCTCTCTTTCGCCAAAGCAAATAAGAGTAAAGAAGATGAAACACTTGAGAAGCATGACCTTTAGGGCTCAGGAACCAGAAAAACTACCAAGTGACCACTCCATCCACTCTGATCATCACAATCCAGCGTCCTGGGCAGAGAGGGGGAAACCCCAATGTAGAACAAAGCTCAAAACCATGGAAAAGACCAGGTCTATTGCTCAGTTAGAGACAAGGAGAGAACCTGAGACCAGGACCCTTCAACCCCCTTCCAGTCTGGAACTGAACATGCCACTAGGGACCAACTTTCTGTCGGTCAATAAACAGGCTCATAATGCAAATACTGCCACCAAGCAGGGGTGTATGGCTCAGTACAGTCAGACAGACGAGGGTCAAAGGCCAGAATTTTCCCCCAAACAAAGCTGGAAGGACAGGAAGGGGCAGGAAAGAAAGAAGATGGGAAAGGGGAGCGCAAGGAGGAGGGAGGAAGAGTGGTATTATACTGAGGGGACTTTAGCCACCATCATGAGACAAGATGCACATACATGGGTGAATGGACTGCTAATCTGCCCTGTGCATTTTTGCCCCAACTACAATGAAAGAACAAAAAGAATCATAAATTGTCAATGACCTTTGTTGGTAGAAGCCATGGCTTCCGGGATGGCTGGAGACCACACAGATGCCAAGAGAAATTAAGCCATCAGGAATTCTCCAGGCTCAGGAGAAAGCGCCAGAGTTCCATGAGCTGTGGTCTGGTAGGATTGAAACAAGTTTCCCTACAGGTATCTTTAGAGTGTGACCTTGATGTCAGAAATCCAATGGAAAGCAGGGTTCCTATGAGTCTCTAAGATTCCCCCCCGGGGGGGGGGGCGCGGAGAGGAGGGGCAGGCACTCCACCCTTCTAAGGGCAAGAGTTCTGGTTTCAAGTATTTCGTCCATTTTGACCTTTACCATGCCCTGGCAATGCCGTAGTTCAACATGTAGACCATATGTCCCCGAAGTCTACTCTTACAAGGCCCAAAGCCCCCTTGTTTACACATTTTCAGAAGTGTGGCAAGGACCAGGATCGAGAAGGAAGGCATCCATCTGAAACGCTGCTTGTGTCTCTTTACAATGTTCCTCTCCTCCAACTCCTCCTCTCTCCCCAGACAGCTACTCATCTCTTTTCTGCCAGTCGAGACGAGTTTTCACCTCTAAGATGTAATGTAAGTGGATTCCTAGAGGACTTTGCTGTCTCTTCTCTCATGCAGCAGGATTATTTTCAGATACATCTACCACGTTGCTGTGTTTTGAGAAAGAAGGAAATGGACATCGAGTTCCATGTTCCTTGTTCATGAACAAATAGTATTCCGTTGTATGGATGTACCACAATTGGTTCGCCATTCATCCGTGTGTGAACATTTGAGGTGAAAAAGGAGGATTTCTATTCCCACAAAGGTCTGCAGTCTTCAAAGCTGACAGGGGGGTAGTTCTACTCCATTCTATAGGGCGGCTATAAATCAGTCAGTGGGATGGGCACTCACTGGTTTCATTTTCCAGTTTATATTACTACAAATAAATCTGCCAAAAGACATTCATGCATCAGCCTTCCTACGGACAGAAGCTCTTAGAGACAGAAGCTGTCTCTCTTGGGTAACTATCTAGGCATAGAATGTGTGGGTAGCATCTACAGGAACTGTCAGTCTCCGGTATTTTCCAAAGTAGTTGTACCATTTTCCAGACCCACTGATAGTTTGTGAGAGTCCCGTTTTGCCCATGCTTCCACAAACAATCAATATGATCAGGGCTCTTTCATCTTAGTCATTCTCCTAGCAAGGGATGATGTCTCATTGTGCTCTTACTCTGCAGCTCCCCAATGACTCATGACACGCTACAGCTTTTCATGTGCTTATTTGTCTTCTGCACAACTTCTTTTGTGAAGTATCAACCCAATACCTAACCTGACTTGTTTTGAGAAGTATTCATATATTCCGCATATCCAATCTTTATGTAATTTGCCAATATTTTTCCTCTTAGGATGTGGCTTTTATCCTTATCCTGTATTGGCATCTTTTGATAAGCAGCCTCTTTCTAAATGTGATGAAGTACAACTTTAGAAATCTTTTTCTTTTACAGATTGTACTTTTGATGACACAGTGAAGAAGTCCGGCTTGATTTCGGCACACCTTAGTCCTCAGAGTGGTGTCTTTGTTCCTCACCACTCTAAAGGACCTTGGGCAGCAGACTAGCCTGAACCTTGTGTCATTTGGTCTCCTCACTGCTCCTTTCAGAAGCATTGATTGTGGACCCAAACAAGACAAATCCCTGGGAAAATTTGAACTTTCCTCCATGTGTAAGAATAGATATGAAGTGATAACTTAACCCCCTATCAAAACATTTGCAATCACTCAAGTCTGGGAAGAACTCCCCTCGGAGTGCTTTGCATCTCCTTCATTGTGCTGCTGAGGAACAGACAGGAAGCACAGCAAAGAAGCCATCCTTAGAGGATGAGTGTGTTTAGCGGGAGAGTTTTCAGTCCTGAGCACTGCTGTGGCTCTGACACTGGTTCACTGCATGATCTCATGCAAGTCGCTCAGACTGTCTGGGACCTCATTTCCTTGTCTGCACTTGGGAACGATGACCTCACAGGGCTAGGATTGAGTGAAACTGAGTGAGACCCCATGTGCAAAACACCTACTACATATATATCCGGGATAAATGCTAATTCCTATGATCTTTGTCACTGAGCCCTGGTGGTGCAGTGGGTTATGCCTTAGACTGCCACGAAGTCAATAGTTCAAAACCACCAGGCACTCCGAAGGAGAAAGGTGAGACTTTCTGCTCTCCTAAAGAGTTATGGTTTCTGACCCACAGGGCCATGTCTGCTTAGTGGCCCTACAGGATCACTATGATTGGGAATCGAATCGATGGCTCTAGTTGGGTTTTGAGTTTGGGGGCCACCTTTGGAATCCCTGAACTGCACCAATGGTCAACACTTCCAGTCCACCCAGAGGGTCCTGGGAAGAAAGGCCTGGAGATCTGCCTTGAAAAATGCAAAACACCGTGGGGCACCAGCCTCCTTGACACGTGCGTCCATCAGCTTGACAGCCACTAGTTTGTTTTGTTTGTTTGTTTAAGATGGTGTCGTTGTTTATCACCTGTATTGGGGTTTTGTGGGTTTGCTTTCTTTTCTCCGGTGGCTCAAGTGAAGCCTATCCCCCTAACCATCTCCTCCCAACAGTCTGATCACATTCTGCTACTCAAGAAAAGTGTGCCCCGTGCCTCAGACCCCTGGCAGCACCGTGGAGATCAGCAGTTCTACCCCACAGGGTCACTGGGTTGGCATCGACTTGTAGGCAGTGAGCTTGAGTCTTCTGAGTTCCTAGACAGAGGGGCTGGGAGGCTGGGGACCACAGCCGATGGCCCTCTGTCTTCCTCACACTGTCCAGTCCACATCCATTCAGAAATGCGTGCAAAATAAAGGGACACGTGGATGGCTGAATGAGTGGCATTGTGGTTACATCAGAAGCTGGGAGCGAGAGAAAATTAATTTGCAGGTGGAATTATTACATTGCGTTACCCAATCTTGGAAAACAATGAAGCGCCGCTTGTAGGAGTTTCAAGCACTTATTCAGAAATTTAATTGCCAGTTAATTTTCCTGCAAAACACAATAACCTCTGCAAGCTAAAGGAAACAAGATCCATCTCTGTGAGCCTCATTAGGCGCTGCCTGAAACAGACGGTGGTGAGAAGCCAGAGAGCGCAAGCTGCTCTCCTGGACCCCATCTCTGACATGCCTTTATCTTGAGTCCTCCAGTCCTGGTGGCCTGCCAGGAGGACTTGGTCCTCAATCATGACCACAGAAGTAGGGTGGCCTGAGCAAAACCATCTCCAACCAGAGTCACAGTTGTGGACACATGGTCACACTGCTGGGGCCGAAGTTAGAGGTGGGCCAACAAGACTTGTGTCTCCGACCCTGCTCGGTTAGTAGAAGGTCAATTGGATTCAAGAACTGTTAGATGACCCCCTGTGCCCCCAGCTGGGGTGGACAGAGGGTAGAAAGGTAAAACAAAAAGAGGGAGTGACCGCGGAACGCCAGTGCACAGAAGCAGTTAAACGCTGCCCTGACCCACTTAAGCCTCCTCGTGGCCAGGGAGCAAGACAAAGATCACAGAGCCCCAGTCCGTTAGCCTGCCTGGGGACACGTGGCCCCAGGCCAGGTTCAGTCCGCTCCAGTGCTCTCACCTGTGTAGGTGTCACAAGAAAGTGGGTCAGCATTTTCGGACCACTCTGGTGATTGATAGCGAGGGAAGTGGCTCTCTCAGGGGGGCCAGGCCAGAGTGACGCAAGCCCAGGGAGTGAGCGCTGCTGGCCAACAATGAGCTCACTCCTTGAGCAGCCATGAGGGCACGAGCAGGTTAAATCTCAACCACCACCCTTTGGGCTCTCAGGAGTTCTGGTGCATCCTTGGTCTCTCGCTTGGTCTCCCCTCTCTGTCTCCTCCAGTGTCCGTCTGAAGGACACCTTTAAAATGAGGCATGAGACGTAATGAAGCCAGGTAGAAAATTCATCAAATATGTCACAAGAATTGATGTGGAGTGGGATCTGTCGGCATATGATTCACCTCCTCAGAGTAGGGTTGGGTGGTAATGTTTGGTTTTTGTCTCGGTTGTTTACTGTTTGCAGAATTTGTGAAGGACTCGGGCAGGAGTGGCCATACCAGGGTTTTTTTTTTCTTTTTTAGAATGAGGTCTAGAAAGCAGCAAACAATCGCTAAGGACAGCGCCATATTCCAACATTCTATTTCTTATGGGCTGATTTCTGTTGTTTTGATCTAGTTATAAGACAGCTCTAAAGAAGGTTATTGCCACATTGTGGAGCGGAAACCATCAATTTATTGGTTTATTTATTCATCTGTTCAACACTATTTACTGAGCTACTCTGTGCCTGACTAGCCCTTTACTAAACACAGGTGCAAACAAGCCCAAATAATTAATAGTCATTGCAGTAAGAATAGGAGTAGTTGATGGTGCTGGTGAGGGTGATGGCAGTGGTGCTGGTGCTGGTGGTGATGTCATGATAGTGGTGGTGGTGGTAGTGATGGTGGTGGAGGTTGTGATGGTGGAGGTGATGGTGGTGGTGGTGGTGGTGGTGGTGGTAGTGGTGCTGGTGTTAATTGTCATGGTGGTGGTGGGGGGGATGATGGTCACAGTGGGATGATAGTAGAGGTGGTGATGAGAATGGTGGTGGTCAATAATATTAATGAAAATTTAGAGCCCTAAGTGGCAGATATCATGTGTTTATCTAGTAATCTAAATATTAGTCATTCAGAATGTAGATAGCCTTGCTATCAAACAAAGGACATTGTAAAATGGCTAATGGCAGATGTTATTAGGTCAAAATATAATATCTTATCATTTGATCTCCCTTTTAAAGTTGTTCTAGTTTTTTTTTAATAAAGTGAATAGGAAGTGCAAGTGAATTAAACCTCTGGTGAATCCCCTCTGACCATAGACCAGGGATGTGAAGAGCCTGGCTATCATGCAGAATGCTTAGGAAAGTGGATTATTGCAGATGCAGTTAGGCTAAAATATAACACCTGATCATTTTATCTACCTTTTGATCCATTTTAAATTTGTCCTAGTTTTTAATATCTACTATTTTCTTTTCAATTGAGGTTTCTATGCTTTACTTTGTTACTGTTATTAGTTTTGGGGGGTTATATATATTTTTTCTGTAAATGAAATCAAGGATAGGTAACTCTCCAGAGGCTGTAATTCAATTATGGTGATGATTGTACAATTTTTCTTGATGTGATTATAGACTCGAATGATATGTGAATCATTTGCCAATAAAACTCTTATCAATAAATAATTGAATAGGTGGATGAATGGATGGGTAGATAGATGATACAATGTTGGTGGGTCAGATTCTCCCAACAACACTGTGAAGGAAAGACTTGATGATGTCATTCCAGAAAGATCGCAGCCAGGAAACACAGTTCTGCTCTGTGGCACGTGAGGGGGACCATGAGGAGGAATGAATCTGATAGCAATGGTTTGGAAGGTGATCGGGTTTGGATTTGGAGGCATTGAAGATTAGCCATGTACCAAACTCCAGGCTCAGTGCTTTGTCCGCAGCCTCTCATTTAATTCTCCTATAACCTCTGAAGTCGCTGCTACTAGTGCCTCCATTTTACAGATGAGGAAACCGAGTCATGAAACCACTATCTTGCCTCGAGTCGCCCACGTGTGTGGTACGTGGTCAGGCTTGTGGCGCCAATGTGGAGACCTTTGATTCAGACCTTCCCTCCCCGTAAGGTTAATTGTGAAGAGAATGTCTACAGGAGTCCACTGTGGGTTGGAGTTTATTTATCCCACAAGCAGGGCCTGGACACCGCTCTGCCTCGAGCGCTGCCCCTGATCCTTTGCTAGGCTAAACCCTGCCTTCAGTACTTCAAACACACACACCCCAATCACACCAATACACTCCCTTGGGCAAAAGGTGAGGCACCATTGGCTTCTGTTGCTTCCAGTCAAGGAGCCCTAGCCGGTACAGGTAGTAAACTCCTGCACGTGGGACCACAAGAGGCTAGAGACCGCGTGGACGTGCGGTATACCATGCGGGAGGTAGTCATGTGTGAAACGGTGTGACGGGTTGTATTTTGGGCTGCCACACTAGCTCCTCCTACGGCTCTTTCCCGAAATCTCCCCACGTCTCCCTCGTGTGGTGAGGGCAGTGTCCACCTCCCAGGGCCTGAGGCAGAACTTCATAAGCGGCTCGACCAAAGCAGCCCGGCAGAGGTAACATCATGGGACCTTACACTACTGTGGGACGCTTTCTCCTGGGACCCAGTGGCCGGACTGCGGACAATTCCACAGTGGGGAAAGACCACAAGAACAGGTGCCCAGCTGAGGCCCAGACCACAACCACCATCAACCCCCAGCTAGGAGCAAAGACATGTCCAGATCGTCCAGTCCACCACCTTCACCTGCCTCCAGCCACTGAAGTCTTCCCTGCAGAGGCCCCAGCTCACACGGAGCAGCTAAAGCCATGCTGGCTGGGTCCTGTGCACACCCTTGATGCCCAGAAGCTCAGTCACAGAGCGATTCTACACCACTTCCTGTCGTAGCAACTGTGCCAAGAACGGATGGGTACTTAGAAAAGGCAGCCTTTCAGATCGTGTGCAAGCTGGAAATTCCTTGGTTCGGTAACTGCACGGCTCCTTCTACCATGAATGTGTGCAGGCATTCTCGTGGCTAATAACTTCTCTATGCTGGGGACTCCGGGCTTCAAAGACCCAAGTCTGAGCGGGACCTCAGCTCAGTCTGGAAGGCGATGCCCACGGGCACAGCAGACAACCCAGGTGCTGAGACGCTTCAGGCCCAGTGGAATCTCGATGGTCAGATCCAAACAGGGAATTTTCACTACTCGAACAGCTAAGTTTGAAAAAAAAAAATCTACTTAGTGTTGATGAAGGGTTTCTGACTAGAACAACCTGCTGGGGCCCAGGGTGCATCCCACGTGGGCTCTCACCTCAGACAAAAACAGATAACGCTTTCAGTTCAAGCGCCACTCTCACTCAGACAACACACCATGCTGGGTGTCAGGGTGCTAAAGCATACGTCAGTGTGCTTTTCTCGGTACTTTATTTGCATAAAATGTCTAATCCGGGGTCCAAAGAAAGTTTGTGATGCCGGCCATAAGGCTCAAGGTGAACTGTGAGGCGTGTGATACAGAATTACAGAACGAAATGATGGCGAAATGTGAATGAGGCCGCTGCCCGTCTTCCTGGCTATGAATGTGTGTGATACAGAATTATAGAACGAAATGGTGGCGAAATGTGAATGAGGTCGCTGCCAGCTGAATGCAACGTGGCTAAGTCGGCAGCATCAACAATTTTGAAAAAGGAAATGCGATGAACGTGGCTCGTGTCGCAAAAGGTGTGAAATCAATCATTCATCACAAAGCAGAGAGCCCAGACCATCTCAGGCAGTGCTTCTCCACCTCCCTCAGGTCGGGACCCTTTCAGACAGCTCCCCGTGTGGTGGCGACCCCCGACCATAACATGATTTTTGTTGTTACTTGATCACTGTCATTTTGCTCCTGCTCAGAATCGGGCGACCCCGGCGAAAGGGTCCTTTGGCCCCCAAAGGGGTCGCGACCCACAGGAGGTTAAAAAGCTGCCGTGAATTTAAATACATCACAAACAACTGGAGAGTGATAGCTTCCCCGAGACTAGGATCTCGGAGTAGGCTAAAAGTCTCCATAGTGATTTAAAGTTCTGGAAAAGTGAATTCATAAGTGTCGTTTGGGGGCCTCAGAACCAATTATTTGGTTTTCCATTATTTCTTACGGGGGAAAGAAAATATGTTCAGCTCTCAAACTTTTTGCTGTTTGAACAGGCATTTAGAACAAATTGAGTTGGGTAGCCGAGGTCTGGCTGCACAGACGGAAGGAAAAGCACCTTCCGGGGAATTACAGCGCTTAGCACGAGAGCCCCAAGTGGGGTATCATCAATTCCTCTCAAGGGTGCGTCCTATTTGTTATTCAGGGAAGGATCATTTGTATCTAAGGAACATCAAACAAACCTGCAGAGCTTCCTTTGCGGACCAGGGAGAGGCAGAGCCGGTGAAATAAAAAGGGGCTGCAAGAATGATAGCATCAGGAAGTGATCTGGGAAGAAACAAAATGTCCTGAGCCCGCCGAGAATCTCATTAAAGTCTCTGTTAAAAAGCCGTGCTCTGAGTTTGTCGCTCCTACAATCTGACCCTCTCTCGGCAGCAAACAGAACAGTCTTCAAGGACAAGGACAATCCAGACTCACTCTGTCTCTGCCTTTCACACGTGTACCTGTGTCCCCGGCGTGAAGGATGTGTGTTCCCCATCTTTGTGCTGTGGATAAGAGGGCAGACTCCTGAGTCTGGCTACCTAGACCCAAGTCTTGTGTGACGTGGGAGAGTTACTTCCCCTCTCTGGGCCTCTGTTTTCCATCTGTAACAGATGGGCTGGTGTAGGGTTTCATGAAATATTAACACAGTCCTTGAGACTCAGGGACTTGCCATTCTAGTGTTATGGTGATCATGATGCTTGCCTGTGCCTCTAGAAATACAGATTGGTGGGGTCTCGCAGACCCGTGTGTATGTCTTGACTAGTTTTCCTTCCTTCCCGGCTGGGTTAGTCCGAGAAGTACTTGTATATTAAGAAAACATCCCAGCCCAGGCCAGGTTAAGTCCATAGATCTGATAGGAGCCCATATGTCTGTTAGACGTCTGTCAATTCCTCTTCAGGCTCACACAGCATATATCATGAAGCCAAACCCAGGAAGAGAGATGGCAGACCAGTGGGTGGAAAGTCTTTCGGATCCAGTGGCAGTGGAAGCATCTCAGCACTGGTGTGGGTCTCCACATGGCTCCTTCAACTCCCAGGGCTCTGGCTGCATCAGGGTAGCACATCTAGTTTGTCAGCAGAAAGATGAAACAGAGAGTGTCTGTCTGCCCTCCAATGCGCTATTTCTCTCCTTCCTGCCTCCAAGTGAGGTCATCAAGCTGTGACCTGATTGACAGGTTAGACTCCACCCCTTCGCAGGTTGACAGTAGATTATGTAAACTACCACACACACCCCTCAAGTCCTTTTCTGCCTGTGTCAATCTAGGCGATGGACTGACCCGGTGGCTGCAGCAGAGGGCTCTAGCAGAGGGCTCCAGCGTAAGAGTTAGGATGACACAGAGACGGGGCGCTGACTCGCTGAGGTTATACACACGGTGGCTATGCAGCGGATGTGACTTGGTGGCATGCAGCCACTCAAAAATTCATGTGATCCTTCATGCTTCCCCAGATGTAAGAAGAGTTGGAGACCATGACAGTGCCACAGAAGAGGAAGGAAAGCAAGAGACCAGCCGGTGCATAGTAGGCATCATGTATTAAGCTAACACCAATGCCAACCAGGGGAGGCTGTGTCTCACAACCTTAGAATCTCAGTGACTCCACAAGGAGCAGGTTTGTTCCTTGTACGTGTCTCACGTAAGCCAGTAAGGCAGCGTTCTTTGGGGAATGCTCCAGGCAGGGACTCAAGGATCTAGGCTCCTTCCAGCTCATGAAGCCACTCTCCTTTGGAAGACTGGGGGATTCTGTGGGGTGTTTTAAAGATCAGGCCCTGAGATGACCTCCATCACTTCTGCCCACACACCACTGAGGCACAGATCAGAACTCAGTCCACATGATAAATGGGCTTTGTCACAATGAGTAAAGTCTATCCTCTGAGAGAGGGTGGTAAACAGTATTGGGTCTTTTAGAACTCCAAACCCAGTGTTTCTCTCTCTCTTTCTCTCTCACTCGCTTTTTAAAAAAAAAATACTTTTATTGGGGGCTCTTACATCTCATCACAATCCACACATTTCTCCAATATGTCAAGCATATTTACACATATGCCTCCATGATCATTTTCCATTTTTTTTTGGCATCACTGCCCTCTGGTGGGAGTGGGAGGCCCAGCCTTGCTGCTGCTGGATTTGAACTGCCAAGTCAGTAGGCCGCAGTCCCACACTCAACCCATCATCATTTTCAAAGCATTCTCTTCCCACGTGACCCATTGATATCTGCTCCCCATTTTTTCTCCCACCTTCCCCAGTCTGCCCTCCCTCACAAAACCTTGATAAGTTATAGATTACTTTTCCATATCTAACACTGTCCTCTGTCCTCTCTCACCCACATTTCTGTTATTCGTCCCCCTGGGAGGAGGTTATAGTTTGAGCCTTGTGATAGATTTCCCCTTTCTTCCACTACCCTCCCTAGTCCTCCTGGTATCTCTACTTTCCTTGTTGGCCCTGAGGGGTTTATCTATCCTGGATTCCCTGTGTTGCGGGCTTTTATCTGTGGAGTGTGCATGCTCTAGTCTAATCTGATTTATAAGGGAGAATTGAGGCCATGATAATGGGGGAAAGGAAGCATCAAAGAACTAGAGGAAAGTTGTGTGCTTCATTGGTGTTATCCTGCACCCAGACTGGCTCATCTCCTTCCTGTGACCCCTCTGTGAGGGGATGTCCAATTGTCTACAGATGAGCATTGGGTCTCCACTCCATACATACACCTCCCATTCATCTTGGGTATGATTTTATTCTGGGTCTTAGTTGTCTGATACCTGAGTCCATCGACACCTCATTATCACACAGGTTGGTGTGCTTCTACCATATGGGCCTTGTTGCTTCTAAGCTAGATGGCTACTTGTCTATCTCCAAGCCTTTAAGACCTCAGATGCTATATATTTTAATAGCCAGACACCATCAGCTTTCTTCACCACATCTGCTTATGCAGCCCCTTTATCTTCAGGGATCATGTCACCAAAGTGAGCATCAGAAGTGGGTGCTGTGTTATTCTGGGTAGACTAGAAAAACAAATGCATAAACACGCATATGTATATGAGAGAATTTTATATAAAGGGTTTAATTGTACATGAAGAAAACACCCCAGTCCAGTCCAGATCAACTAGCCCTTATGTCCAGTCCAATATTAGCCCATCTATCTGAAGTCTACAAAGTCCTTCAGATTCATGAAAGACATGCAATGACATCAAATGCAGAACAATCACAAGCCTGTGGGTAGGAAGTCTTTGGATCCAGTGATACTGTACGCATCTTGGTGCTGGCAGGAGTCTCCACCTGGTTTCTCTAGGTCCAGGTTTCTTGCTGCATCAGGGTAGGTCCATGTGGCTTCTCCTCAGGGATGTCTCGCAGGGAGTGAGCTTCGTCCGTTGAGTCTCTCAGGCCTTAGAAGATGACCACGCCCACACAGAGGTCTCATTGGCTCTCTCCAATTGACAAGCTAGACTCCACCCCTACAGTCTTAATTCTCAAAGTGAACCAGATTAGGTGACTGCCACAGGTGGTTACAAAGGAACAAGTGGTCCAAAATTGATGGTGAGAAGAATGAAGGAGGCCTGGTAGGATTTGATCAAGGGCAATGTAACTGAGAGGAATTATTGAAATCCAAATGAAGACTGAGCATGATAGTGGAGTAAGAGGAAAGTAAAAGGAAATAGAGAAAAGTACGAGGCAAAGGGCATTTATAGAGTTCTAAATACCGGCATGTATATATGTAAATATATTTATATATGATAATGGGAGATAGATCTATGTACATATATTTATAGGTTTAGTATTAAACCTATAGTATTAAACCTGATGGACATTGGGCCTCTACTCAAGTAGTCCCTCAATGCAAGAACACTTTGTTCTATTAAACCTTTCCACATGCTTGCCAGTCTCTTTCCTGCCTGCACAATGCAGTCCAGTTTACCTTTCCAAAGTAAAGGTAACTGTCCCCATCACTCTCACATAGTAAGTTGCCATCAGATCAATTCTGACTCATGGTAGTCCAACATGTGTTGGAGCAGAATTTACTCCATAAAGGTTTTCATTGGCTTGTTTTTCAGAAGTCAAGTGCGTCTTCCGAGACAACTCCCGGCGGACTTGAACCACGAACCTTCCAGTTAATAACTGAGCACGTTAGCCATGTGCACCTCCCAGGGTCTCCTCACTCCTCATGAAAGAATCTTATAATGCTTCCCCGTTGCACTTAGAAAAGAGTCAAAACTCCATAGTTTATAAGGTCTTCCCTCCTTGGCTCTCCCGCCTAACCTGTGTCCTCTGAGCTCCCATGTGACCTTCCAAGAGTCAAATCTACTGTGCTAGGCTCATCTCTAAACAACAAGTGCCATTGTTCGTAGCTGAAACCCATCTATCCAGCCAGCCCTCTGTCTCTTCGAGCCTCGTCATTCCTGCCCATCATTCAAGTTTCAACTTGAATGTCACTGCCCAGGAAGGCGTTTCATCACTCTTGGACTAGATGAGGTCTCCTCTCTTCCCATTCTCATAGCACCCAATCCTGAAGCCTCATCCTTCTTAACTGTTGATTACCCAGTTTCTATCAACCTTGGTTCCTGGCAACCCCACTGTCCATCAGCGTAAGCCGGCACCATGTCGAGTTTTCCGTGGGTAAACTTTCAGAAGTGGGTCACCAGACCTTTCCTCTGAGGTATCTGTGGGTGGACGCAAACCCTTCAGGTTAGCAGCCGGACATATTCACTATTTGCATAGCCTGTTTAAAATCCAAACCCACAGCCATCAAGTTGATTTCAACTCAAAGTAACCTTCTACCAGGTCTCCAGGGCTGTAAATCTTTATAGGAACAGACAGGGTTTATCTTTTCCCTCACCCTCACACCCTGCCCCTCCCCACCCATCCAGGAGTGCTGCTGGATTTGAAACAATGACCTTGGGGCTAGCAACCCAAAATACCCCTAACAGTTCTGCCAGGGTTGCTATTTCCTGCTGAGTTATCTGGAATTCCCACTAAACCCCAAGCTCCCAGAGGAAAGGGATCATTTCCTGCCTACTCACTTTCTCTCTCCCCACATAGCACATAGGAAGTCATTAGTGCGTATTCGCTGAGTTAATTGATTGCTTTATGCGAGATTCCCTCATATCTCATGACATCCAACTGATTACGTCCCAGACTTCTCTGCTTGATAGGAACTCCCCCCAAGTCTCCTCTGAATCTCGGGTGCTGAAATCTGGACCTTGCAGACAAAAGTCAAAAATAAGGTTGATGATTCCTGTCCACAAAAAATCATAACCAGAGACAATGAACCATGGACAAGACAAGATGACAGCCGCTGCGAAGCTGCAGGAGCCGGCAGAGAGATCACACGACTTTGCCCTGATGGAGCCAGACCTCTGAAGCTGGGGCGGCCACATGGAGATCTCTGCCAGCAATGAGTTGCTTCTGCTGTGGATGGACCCTGAGCCCTGGAAGCGAGGAGCCATGGGGAGACCCCTGCCAGCGCCGGGATTCTGCACCCACTGACCTGTGACTTCGTGAGTCAGGAGGCTTTATAAACTGATTTCGGGCATATGGGTTAATATTGGACTTATGACTTTGAACTGGACTGGGCTCAATGTCCTCTTTCTCTTGTATATAAACCTTTTCCTTATAGCTAAAAAAAAATCATAACCAACTTAATTTTCATCTTCGTCTGTCAGCCTTGACACACTACAGCACCAGTCAAAGTGCGAGCCAGAAATCAGGCAGAGGTGCTGCTGGGATCCAGATTTCACCAGCCATCTGTCAGTCTGTCATCCTGTGCCGGTTGTCATGTTGCTAGGATACTGGAAGCTATGCCACCAGCATCTTACATTCCAGGGTCACCCATAATGGACAGGTCTCCTTGCTCCCAGACTAAGGCAGAGCAGGAAGAAAGGCCTGACAGTGTACATTGTGGCAAGACACTATGACAGCCCCATGGATCACAAAGGAATCTTACCAAATGGAATGTCGGGAGATGGATCCCTGGAGGAAGCATGCATCCACGATGCACTGTGCCTGGAGCACGCCAGCGATCATGAAGGGGACAGGGGACCAGGCAGCATATTGCTCAAGACCTCACTGTGAGTCTCGGCGGGCTCAAAGGCAAATAATGAAACGAAACTAGAAACTTTGCCCACAAAAGTGAAAAATGAGACCATGAGTCATATTTGAAAAACTTGACCGAAAAAAAATATATATCATTGCTAACTTATTTGTCATCTTCAGCTCATCTGTCAGCTTTGACAACATATGAAACGATTCAGTGCCTGAACCAGAAATTAGGCAGAAGTGATGTCGAAAATCCAGATTCGGTGGCTAGTCGAGTGATGGGATCTATTTCTAGCCCTGAAATTGCCAAAGGCATCCCTGTGGGGCCACTATCTCATGAAAATGGCCCTGGGGAGCAGTGGTGTTTTCTTCTGAGATTTAGCCTGCTGTCAGAGTTTGTCATGCTGCTTTTGAAAGCCTTGGTGGCGTAGTGGATAGAAGTTGAGCTGCAATTCCAAACATGTGCTGTTCAAACCCACCCCAGCTCTTCCACGGGAGAAGGACAAGACTGTCTATTCCCACACTCAATGAACAGTCTCAGAAACCCACAGGGGTGGGTCTAGCCTGTCCCACACGGTCTCCTCGCGTCAGTGAGTTTGGTTTGGTTGCTGTTATTCAAAGGTGCTGTCAGGGTCATTTCAACTTCCAGAAACCCCATGGACAACCGAGCAAAATATGTCCTGGTCTCAAATCGTCCTCACAAGCCTTGCTGTGTTTGAGCCCCTGGTTGCTACCACTGGGTCAAGCCCTACCCCTGAGGCTTCTACTTTACCAACTATGATGTCCTTTGCTGGGAACAGGTCTCTCCCGATGACATGTCCAAAATGCATAAGACAACGTCTCATCATCCTCACTTCTAAAGAACATGCTTCTTCCAACACAAACGGGTTTGTTTCTAACAGCCCATGGCATCTTTAATATTCCTGACTAACACCATACTTCAAAGGCATCCGTTCTTCTTTGGTTTTCCGTCTCCATTGTCTGGCTTTCCCATGCATAGGAAGTGATGAAAAATAGCCTGGCTGGGGTCAGACACACCCACCTCCACCAGAGTCCTCAAAGGAACATCGTTGTCTTTTCACACTTTGAAAGCATCTTTTGTAGCAGATTTGGCCAATGAAATACATCTCTTTCCAAGTTATTCTTGAATACCTTCCAATCTAGGAGGCTCACCTTCCAGCACTAGATCTGACAGTCTTCCACTGTTATTCATAAGGATTCCACTGGCTGTTTTAAAAAGAAATAGATTGTGAGACAGACACTTCATCCTACTAGTCTGAGTCCATAAAACCAAAAAAAAAAAAAAAATTCACCGTCATTGTCTCTTTAGGGTTCCTGAAACTGCCTCACCCTTGTCATCAAAGTGGTTGACTGGCTTGAACCACTGACTTCACAGTTGGCAGTCCAGTGCCTGACCCACCATGCCACCCAGGACTCCTTTAATCTGGAAGCCCTGTGGAACCATCCATCATGGTTGGCCCTGCAGATACCGTGTCCAGCGTCACTGTACCATGCGGACTTTCACAGCACGACAAACTGACAAATGAGTGTTGATACTGAGAGCGGAACGTAACAGGCTTTTCTCCTCGGGACAATATTATTAACCACCTACATCAAAGCCGGCTGCCAGGCAGCAGGCAGCAGATCCCAGTCCCCAGCCTCTCTCCGGAGCCCTAGGTGGGAAAGAGGCAATGGAGAGTGTTTCTTGGGATCAAAGAGGGAAGGGAGGTTGTGGCTTCAAAGTACGTATGAAGGGAAAGAAAGTCAAAGCAATGATGCGGGCAGCAGAGGGTGAGCAAGATCAGTTGGGAAAATCTCCTCGGGGTTTGAAAGATGCTTCTGTGGAGGGTGTCGCTGACTGCCACCTTCGGGGATGTCTTTATTTCCTACTCAACAAAGCTTCCGACTGAGGGAAGATCAAATCTGAAGAGCCAGTCTTGTACCTTTCATCAGAGCCAGCATGACTGCGTCTCAGAAAAGCATGGGAATCGACACCAGAGAGAGACGCTGAGTCCCAGCACCGCTTGGGGTGATAAGGATGGAAATGGCCGGAAAGGCCAGAAAGAGCTGAGTCATGAGTTCTGGCGAGGGGAAAGAAGGGTCTGGGGTGGGAGGATCTCTGCCCATACCACCCAAAAGACCACCACACACGCTTTCTGCCTTGGGGAGGGTTGCTTAACCCTCTGCCACGTGTCCTCTTTCATTATACGCCTCCCGCTACGAGACACTGATGGGTAGGAAAGAGCTTCTTTGTGTTCTGCAAAAAAACTCCAAGAAACTCAAACTCAGCTTGAGCCTTCTGCAAAACAACTGTCCTGGATTCTTCCAACTCATTGCAGCCTTGAGAGAAACGGGGAGACCGAGGCACGGTCACAGATTGTTGTGAGAAGCTGCTGTGGGGTGGGGCCAAGGCCACCGGGCCCTGAGATCTGACCAGGGTGGTCCACAGAGTTCTCACTGGATGGCATGGTAAGTGGGCTGCCAGGTCTTTCTTCGTAGCCTGCCCGGGTCATCTGGAAGTGCCCCTGAAATCTGTTCCACATCCCAACCCCACACAAGCCTTCTCCGGCAGGTGCGCACAAGACACATTGGCTGGTGAATGGACCGCGGGTTTCCAGCGTGAGAGGACAGAATTCTACCACTGAACTACCTCTACCCTCCGCCCCACCTTCCAGAGCTTAAACAGCCAGTGCAACTCAAGGCAATCTTGGATCATGGACCAGAAAACAGAACATGCGTGAGAAAGGCAGCAGCATGCGAAGGTCTGTAGATGCATCCGTCATATTACAGTTCACTTCTCAGGACCTGTGGTGGTACTATGTTTGTATGCGATGTTAGCATTAAGGGAAACTGGATAAAGAGTCTATGGGAACTCTCTATGCTATGTTTACAGTGTTTCTGTAAATCAAACATTAGTCCATAGCACAGAAAGAAGTACAAGAATACAAGTATCAATCCCCCCCTTCGTTTTTTTTAACTGTGATCAATTTCTTTTCAAAGGAAACTTGCTTTTTCCTACTAAACGTGCAAAACCAAGCCATGCAAGACACTTACTTGGTAAAAATGAATGCAGATGGGGGAGGGAGGTGCTGCTGCCCACTGAGGGCCAGGAGTACCAGGCCGCTCACTCCCTCCTGGTTGCACAGGGAGATGAGGAACTGCCAGGCAGGTGTTAGAAAGGCACCCACATCCAACCTGAGCTCTCCCTGGATGTGCTTCAAGGTGCAAAAGAGGTTCCTAACCCAAAGCCTTTCGTGACAATGTGATCCAAGGTTAGCCAGGACCGTGTTTGTGTGCCTTTTAAAGATACCTCTGGTATCCCTGGAAATCACATACCATTTTGGAAAATACGTTTCTTGTTTTAAAGCCCCAAGGAAAAGGTCCAAGACCGTTGGGGGCGTAGAACAGGAATCAGGAGTTTTCTGCTAGAGGGAAGGACCATCCTTGCGCCACTGTGCCTCGTGGGAGAAAATGCACAGCACCGGGCACTGATGAAGAGGGTGGAAAGGAGCTTGCCTTCTCTGACGATCACCTGTCAGCCAGAAATGTCTTCTTCTAGGTGTCTGTTCTTCAGCTATAAATTGTAGGTCATTACAATAATGTTATTGTAACGGTTGATTTCTCAGACTGTGGGGCTTCCCCTGCTTCTGAGAGGCTCAAAGAGAGACCATCCACATTTCATATCTCACATTTCAAATGGGCAGTTTTCAGCAGAGCCTGCAGAACACAAAGCTCTGGTGGCCCTGTGAGTTAGACATTGGAATCGTTATGCTTGTTGGGTACCGGTACCCTCGAGTTGGTTCTGACTCACGGGGAACTGATGCACAACAGAAGGAAGCATCGTCCGGTCCTGTACCTCTCTCACGATCATCCTGTATGAGTGCCCACTGTGGCAGTCACTGTGTCAACCCATCCTGTCAAGGGTCTTCCTCTTTGGGGTTGACCTCCTACGTTACTAAGCCTAATGTCCTTCCCCAAGGACGCGTCTCTGCTGACAATATGCCCAAAGGAAGTCAGACGGGGTCCCGCCACCCTTGCCCCCAAGGAGTGTTCTGGTTGTACTTCCCCAAGACCGATCTGTTTGTTCTTTTGGTAGGACAAAATCCGTGGGACTCTCACGATTCTTCACCAGCACCAGAGTTCAAATGTGTTGATTCTTCTTCCATCTTTCTTATTCAGTGTCCAACTTTCACATGCGTAGGGGGCGATTAAAAAAATGCTTGGCAATCAAAAGATATAGCCTCTGGAGTCTTAACAGGCTTGAAGGTAAACGAGTGACCATCTAGCTGAGAAGCAACAAAGCCCACATGGAAGCAGGACATCAGCCTGTCGTGACCACACGATGTCAAAGGGATCAGGTATTAGGCATCAAAGAACTAAAGATTATATCATTATAAATAGCAGGGGGTACAGATTGGGGATCCAAAGCCCTCCTGTAGGTGAACCAACATCCCCTTACAGAAGGGTCAGAGGGAGGAGACAAGCCAGTCAGGGTACAGTGTAGCAAGAATGAAACATGCAACTTTCCTCTCGTTCTTAAAAGCTTCCTCCTCTTCCTCCCCCCACCCCCAACTCTCATGATCCCAGTTCTACCTTACAAATCCAGCTAGACCAGAGAAGGTGCACTGGTACAGATAAGAGCCAAAAAACAGGGAACCCACAACAGATGATTCCTTTAGCAATAGTGGTGAGAGTGGTGATACAGGAAGAGTGGGGGGAGGGAGGTACAATGGGGGAACTGATGATAAGGTTCTACATATAACCTCCTCTCTGGGGTACAGACAACAGGAAAATGGGTGAAGGGAGAAATCAAGCAGTTTATGATATGACAAAATAATAATAATCTCTAAATTGTCAAGAATTCATGAGGGGAGCAGGGAGGGGGGAAATGAGGTCATACCAAGGTCTTAAGTAGAAAGAAAGTATTTTGAGAATGATGATGGCAACAAATGTATAAATGTGCTTTGCATATAATGAATGGATGTATGGATTGTGATGAGTTGTATGAGCCCCCAATAAAATGATGCCATGGCTTGGGTCAAGTGCACCTCGGTCCTTAGAATTACCTTCAGGAGGTAAGGCCAGGCATCATTTTAACTCTTGACTGCATTTCCATGAGCACTGATTGTGGATCGAAGCAAGAAGTTCTTGGCAGTCTCTATCTTTTTTTCTCTTTATCATGAGCCTGATTGACCCAGTTGAGGATTTTGACTTTCCTTACATTGAGTCGTAATCCGCACTGAAGGTTGCAACCCTCGGTCTTCATCAACAAAGGCTTCAGGTCTTCCTCACTTTCAACCAGCAAGATCATAGTATCTGCTGCAAAGTCAGTGGTTCCAACCAACCATCCCCTCTGAAGGAGCACGAGGAGACTGCCTCCTCCTGTAAAGATTGACAGTCTCAAGAACCCGAGGTAGAATCATGAGAGGTTACAATCAGCTTGAGGACAGGGGTGTTTGTGCTTTCCAGACTACGGCGACTACAAAGAAGGAGATAGCAATCTACCTCCTTTTAGAATGGCCATCAAAAACCGTCTGACTGCAATAGAACAGTGTCTGATGCAGTACTGGGAAATGAGTCCCTCAGGTTGAAAGCTCCTCAAAAATCTAACTGGAGAAGAGCAGGATCCTCAAAATACAGATGCCCCTAAGGGTGTGGATGGAGCAGACCTTCCAGGACCTTTCTTGGCTTATGCAGCATGATTTAAAATAAGAAGCAACAGTTACAAATATCAAATAAGAATTGAAAGGCGGAGCACACAAAGCATGAGTCTGGGAAAATTAGGCATCATCAGACCTGAAATCAAGCACATAAAGATCTATATACTCTAGACTCTCATGCGCTGAAATGGGCTCAAACACCCAAGGTTGCCTTCCCCTCCTCATCCCACTTTGCCCCTCCTCTCCTACTATCGCTATTCCTATTTATGCTTGGGGGGGGGGGGGGGGAGGTGGCTATCTGACCTGGATTTCATGTGTTCTGAGCTCTCATCTATACCAGTGTACACGCTTTGGTCTAGCCAAAACTGAAAGGCAGGACTGGGGTAATGACAGTGAGAATGCCTCAAAGAACCAGAAGAATACTATGTATTTCACAGGTCAAATGCCCAATTAGATGGTCTGAAGGAAATAGCATGGGCACACATTATAATCGGCTGTTGAATCAGAAATGTTAAGGATGCATTTCTTCTGTCTGCGATGCCTTTTCTCAACCGTGCCAGCAGAGGCCATGGGACCACATAGCGGAGAGGTTGAAGACAGGAAAGAGGAAGGCAGGCCCCATAGTCTCTGCCTTGTTTGGTGTTACTTGAAGTAGCACAAAGCTCCTGCAGCACAGCTGATTCTGATGACACACCCAGCTTAACTCATGGCCTCAGTCATCACTGTCTTTCTGCACAGGGGTCTCAAACATGCTCCTTTCTCGGTAGTCACGGGTTTCATTCTCCATTCCTGCTCCTGAGCTGGTTCACTTTATACCCAACGGAATGGAAAAACTAACCAATCCCCTCACCGTAACCCCATATACATTCCATTTACATGCGTCTATCCTGTCATTTTGTGGAAGTTTCAAAGACTCTGGCTAGAAAAGCCATACTGAGTAATTTCACTTCACCGAAGGTCTACTTTGCCAGAAATGACAAATTCAAGAGGAATAGCATCACATTCATCATCTAAAAGAACATTTCAATATTAATATCTCTCCTGAATTACAATATTGTCAGTGATAGGATAACATCCATATATCTACCAGGAAGATTCCTTAACAGGATTATTATTCAAATTCATGCATCATCTACTAATGCCAAAGAAGAGGAAACTGGAGATTTTCACAAACTTCTGCAGTCGGAAATTAAATGATTAGCTGTGCACTGAAGACGCATTGATAATTACTGGTGATTGGAACGCAAATTCGGAGACAAAGAAGGAAGAGAGGTAGTTGGGAAACAGAGTCTTCATAGTAGAAACGACACCAGGGATTACATGACAAGAGCTTTTCAAGGCCAATGACTTATTCACTGGAAATACCATTTTTCGGCAGAATAAATGGTGGCTAAACAAGTTTAAGGGAGCCTCACTGAAGAGAATACACAAGGATCAAGTAGACTCCATTTATAGCAAGAGACCAGGGAGAAGCTCACAATCATCTTTCATACCAAGGTCGGGGCCAATTGTGAACTAGGCCATTCATTACTCATCTGCAAGTTCAAGTTGAAACTAAAGAACATTGTCCACAAGTGCCAAAGTACAACCTTGAGACTACTCCACCTGAACTTACGGACTAGCTCAAGAAGAGTTTTGAAGAATTAGCTATTGATCAATAAACACCCAATTGTGTGATGCTGTCAAGGACATTATACATGACTCACTCACCGCCATCAAGTTGATGCCAACTAATATAAACCCTATACGGCAAAATAGAAGTGCCTCTACAGGTTTCTGAGTATATCATTCTTGACAGAAGTATAAAGCCCCAACGTTTTTCTAGAAGAAGCAGCTGGTAGTTTTGAACTGTTGACCTTATGGATTGAAACCCAATGTCTACACCATCAGGAATCTTATTATACATAAGAAAGAGAGCAAGAATGGAAACCCCCTCAAACCTACTGCCATCAAATCAATTATGACTCATAACAGGGTAGAACTACTTCTATAGGTTTCTGGGGCTAGCTCTTTATAGGAGTCTCACCGAGAAACTGGTAGTTTCATACTATTGACCTCGGGGTTAGTAACTGAACTCGTCACCACTATACCACCAAAACTCCTGAAAAAAATCAAAAGATCACCAAAAAAAAAAAATCAGGAAAGAAAGAAGATATCAAAGTAGATGTCAGAAAAGACTTGCAAATTTGTTCTTGATCATAAACAACCAGAGCAAATGGATGCAATGATCAAGTAAAAAGATCTGAATAGAAAATTTCAAAGAGAAGTCCAAGAAGACAAAGTAACGTATTATGATAAAATATGCAAAGACCTGGAGTTGGAAAATCGAAAAAGGAAGAACATGTTCAGCATATCTCAAGCTGAAAGAACTGAATAAAAATATCAAGTTTCACATTGAAATAGTCTAGTATTCTATGGGCAAATCATTGAACAATGCAGGAAGCATCAAGCGAAGGTGGAAAGAATTACAAAGAATCATTGTACCAGAGAGAATCCATTCAGCAATGGCAGAAGATAGTATACTATCAAAAACTCACCATACTAAAGCAACCCAAAGCATATCGAAGGCATTGACAAACTCATAGCTCTGAGAATCAATGGCATGCCAATCAAAACATTTCACCAATGATGCAGTGATGGAAGGGCTCCCTCATTTATGTCAAGAGATTTGTGTCAAGATTCACGTGTGGATATTTGGAAGACAGCTACCTTGATAACCAGTTAGAAAGGAGGCGTGTTTGTGCCCGTGACAAAGACAGGTGACCCGACAGAATGTGGGGACTATCCTACAACATCCATAAGAGTTCCCATCTCGGCTGAGCCCCGGTGGCGTAGTGGTTGTGAACGGGACTGCGGCCCACTGGGATGGAGGTTTGATTCCAGCTCCACGGAGCAAAGGCTGGGCCTCCTACTCCCACCACCTGAGGGCAGTGATGCCCCCAAAAAAACAAAAGAAAAAAAAAGAGTTCCCATCTCTTCTAGAGAGGTCGGCTGCCAAGTCTTTCCTCCTCTGGAGCGGATGGTAGGTTTAAACCACCGACCTTGAGGTTACTGGCCAACCATGTCCCCAGATACTTTTGTTGTTGTTGACTTTCATTTGGGTCGTTTTAGTGTGTGTGTGTGTGTGTGTGTGTGTTAAAATACATATAACAAAACGTTCACCCTTTTTATGGATAACATTCAGTGGCCTTAATTCCATTTACCATATTGGGCTACCCGCAGCACTGCTCATTTCCAAAGCTTCATTTAGCCCCAAACAGCAACTCAGTACCCCTTCAACATATAACTTCCCACACTCCCGCCTCCCTAGCCTCTGGCACCAAGCCAGTTGCTGTCAAGTCCGTTTTGACTGATGGCAAGCCCGAGTGTGTTCAAGTAGGGTTGTGGTCCACAGAGCACCCCCGTTGGCACCGTGTTTATGTGTTGGGCTGCCACCCATGGCTCCAAACCACCTGCTGCTCCTCGGGAGAGAGACGGGGCTTTCTAGTCCCGTAAACTGTTACAGTCTCAGAGCTGTCCAGGAGCACCTGTACCTGTCCTTGAGGGTCACTATGGGTCAATGTGGACTCGATGGAAGTGCGTTCGGTTTGGGGTTTGGTGCCTGTGTTAGTCCGGGTAGACTAGAGGAACAAATTTCATAGACACGCATATAGATGTAAGGAAAAGGGTTTATATCTAAGAGAAACAGGACATTGAGAAGGCATCCCAGCCCAGTCCAGTACAAAGTCATAAGCCCGATATTAAGCCATATGCCCGAAATCAGTCTACAAAGTCTACGGACTCACAAAGTCACAGGTCAGTGGGTGCAGAGTCCCGGTGCTGGCAGGGGTCTCCCCGTGGCTCCTCGCTTCCAGGACTCAGGGTCCATCAACAGCAGAAGCAGCTCATCGCTGGCAGAGGTCTCCATGTGGCTGTCCCAGCTTCAGAGGTCTGGCTCCGTCAGGGCAAAGCCGTGTGGTCTCTCCGCCGGCTCCTCCAGCTTCTAGGGCACTGCCATCTTGTCTTTTTTCGTGACTCATCGCCTCTGAAACCTACTCCCCACCACTGGAGAAGACAGCTTCTCATCTTCACGAGGGAAATATCATGAGATTTCCCAGAAGTCTCAGGAGAAAGCCATGCCCACACAGAGGCCTCATTGGCTACTCAATGGCTATCTCCAGATTAACAGGCTAGACTCCACCCCTACATTTCAATCATAAGATTAACATAAGCACATGACTGCCACAGTGCCCCATAGGGTTTTCCATGATTGATTTTTCAGGAGTAGATCACCAGGCCTTTCTTCTGACTCAACCCTCCCATCTTCAAGTGCTTCTCTTTGTCTCTCAGTGACATGCCACTCTGTGTATTTATTTGTCCACTCGTTTACTGATGGACGTTTGAGTTATCGCCACCTTGGGGCTATTGTGGGTGGACATTGGTCACATGGAGGTGCTGCTTGGCTATGTCTCCAGGGGTGGAGTTGCTAAGTCTCTTGCTAACAATTCCCCTTTTCCATGAACTTGTTGAAGCCCCCTCTGACAGAGCATTCTGGACTTCCATGTCCAAGGTCTGCCGTTGGAAACCACCAGCCGTTCCCTGAGAGAAAGGTAAGGATTTCTACTCCTGTAAGAGTTACCATCTTGGGCTGAGCTCCGGTGGTGCCGTGGTTGTGTGCGGGACTGCAGCCCACAGGGTTGACGGTTCAAATCCAGCAGCAGCTCTCCAGGAGCAAGGCTGGGCTTCCTACTCCCACCAGGACAGCGATGGCACAAAACAAACAAGCAAAAAAGAGTTACAGCCTTGGAAACTCACAGGGACTATTCTACCCTGTCCGATGGGGTCACCACGAGTTCACACGACGCGATGGCCATGAGTTTAGTCCATCTGTAGGAGAAGGATGTGGCTGTCTGCTCTCGTAAAGACCCACAGGCGCTGTGAGTTGGAATCAATTTCCCAGCAACGGGTTTGGATTTGGGCTGGATGGTACTTGCCGAAACCCCGGTGGCAAAGGGCGTGACGCATCGGGCTGTGCACCCAACGGTCAGCAGTTCGAACCCAGGGGCCGCTTTTGACAGCAAGACGGAGCCGTCTGCTTCCACAAAGATGCCCAGCCTTGAAGCCCCTCTGGAGCTGTTGTCGTCTGCCCTGCAGCATCTCTGTAAGCTGACTCCAAGGGACAACCGTGGAGACTACCTCTACCTGTCGCTTTTGAGACACCATCACGTGAGCAGGCTCATTTTGAGGATCAGAGAGGACCCTATGCAGGGAGGGGGCTCTGAAGCTCAGAGAGCATAAGGCATGGTGGGGGGCACTAGCTTGACACCCCCCCTCACTTCCCACCAGAGAGCTGGGAGACTCCATCGGCAGCCCCTCTGGCCCAGGCATGTGTCACTTCTCCTAGTACTCAGGGCCATCGAGTCGATGGCCAGGGTAGAACTGCCCTTCCGTTTCAGAGGCGGTGGCTCTTTCTGAGTATAGCAAGTCTCGTCCTTCTCCAGGCCCGGGCCCGTACACACTGGCTAAAGCCCCGCCACTGCTGAGTTCTCAGAGAGCCCTGGCCACTGCTCTCCAGAAAAGCCAAAGGGCTTTGAGCCACTCAGGCAGAGAGCGTTGCCGGGTAGTTAAGTGCATGTTAGTTTTGTACGGCAAATATGTCAGAGAATTGTTCTGCAGCAGATTTCATGCCTGAGCTGGGATTGGCTTTATGGGCCCTCTTTCACAGCTCAGCACATAAATCCTTTTCTTACTAAAGCTCTGTCCCCGTGGCTCTGTCCCCGCATGACTACAGCACTAGAACCTTCTGCCTCCTCCCCTTCTATGCCCACACAATTTCCCCCGGCCAACCTCCTTCCCCAGGGAGCCCCAGGCTCCTTCCCCAGGGGGTTCCAGGCGGACAGCATCCCCTCCCATCTCCCAGGGTGTCCTGTGCATCGCTGTCCTCCCCAGGACAGGGAGTGTGTCCTCCCACACGCCACAGATGACAAAGAAACGGTGCAAAGGAGGCAGGAGGGCAGCGACAGATGCTGGAGAGCTGAGCAGGAGCCAGTGGAGGCCCCCCACCCCCTGCAGAGCCCCACAGAAGCCTGTTTCAACGTTGCATCAAATGGAAATGTCTGTGAGCCTTGCTGAAAGCTCCCACAATGACGAATGTCGCCAAGCATGCTCTAGGGACAAATGGGATGCTAATTATTCTGTGGAAGGCGAGACAAGTGGAGGGTGTAAACAGAGGTTCCGACTAAGCAGATGGTGGCAAGGCTAGAGACTCACTCAGAAAGGCAGGGCCTGCTCTCCCCACCTCTGATCAGCAATAAGGGGGCAGCTGGGAGGAGCTGGGTTTGCAAAGACACCCCTCTGGGCATTCCCCCCCCCCACCAGTGCCAGCTCCTTCAGGCACTACAGCAGGCCAGAGCTTGTTAGAGAGCCCCCTGTGAGCCATGGGAGACCCAGGGGACTTGCATGGAGGTACAAACATCAGGAGGCCCTGCACTGGTGTCCAGGGCTGGAGTTGAGCACAAGATGCATGGTGCTTCTTTCCAAACTGGCATGTGTTTGCTTTTCCACAACAGACTGGGAAAATCTGGACACCAGAGGAGTGGACTTGGCTTAGTTCAACCTGGCCAAAGGGAGTGGAGAGACATCAGGTGCACGGGTCATCTCCCCATCTCCCCACTGGAACCATCTATCCAGTCCAAGGGGAGG
>PVJH01028162.1:0-27676 GCA_004026705.1 Nesogale talazaci
GACACAAAACAGCCAGCTGCGGATGAAACCAAGGCTGCGGGAGGGAGGGCATGTGACCGGTGCAGGATCCTGCCTGTGGCCAAGGCACACCCCAGGGAGGGCCGCACTGCAGACGTCCCTTAAGTGTGTTCATCCAGGTTGACTAGAGAAACAAATTCATGCTCAGAGAGTAATTACATATTGAGAAAACATCCCAGCCCAGTTCAGATCAAGCCCCTAAGTCCAATATTAGCTCATATGTCGGATATCAGTCTGTAAATTCCTCTTCAGACTTACGCAACTCATGCAATGATGCTGAATGCAGGAAGATCACAGGCCAGTGGATGGAAAGTCTTGTGAAGGCGGTGGTGGTGGAAGCAGCTCAGCACTGGCATGGGTCTCCGTGTGGGTCCTCCAGCTCCAGGGCTCTGACTTGTCAATGGAGCTCCATGTGGCTGGTCAGCAGGAATGTTTCACAGGAAGGGTGTGTCTGACCTCCAGTGAGCTATCTTTCTCCATAGCACCTCCAAGTGAGATCAAGCTGCGACCTGATTGACCCTCCACTGTGCGATGAAGACAGAGCTTTTCCACAATTATTATACTCCAAATATTAAGCAAACTGTTTACCAGCATTTGTTACGGAAGTTAAGTTAGCTGTTCTCCCTGTGGTTCCCAGTTACTTAAGGCCTTGGTGTTGTCTCACTATAAAACTAACTCCCCAGCTGTTAGGATGTTGGCTCGGCTTCCCTCAAAGCCTGTAGACGGGATTCAAGAGCCATTGTTAATGGCCTCTAACCTGACAGAAATGTTTATCTACCCCCAGAGGCCCAAGGTCTGGTTTTATCACTCCCACAGTCACAAGGCATTCCTAAGACCACTCCCCTTATCACCATGTAGCCCTTAAGAGAGCCCTCTCCTGTGACATTCCACTGACGAAACAGTGAGGCTCAGATATCCCCCCCCAGGAGGTTATTTATATGGGGAAAATAAAAATTCTTCCTCTCTCTCTCTCCACATGGACCATCTAGCGGGGCAGAGGTGAGCATGTACCATGAAGCAATATATGTCTGACTCTTACTGTTCTTCTCTCTCTCTCATGATCTCTATATTGTTATTATAATAAATAATAATAATTGCTGCACAACTGCCTGTCGAACCCTTGCTGTGAGTATATCAGAGGCTGGCCACTTCTGATACTACACCCCTTAATGCTGAACAGTCTCCAGTTGATGGCAGAGTATGGAGCTGTCACGTGGAGGCAGCCCTCTTGCCGGCAGATACATTGCTGTGGCTACTCTCAAGGGCAGCTGGGGTGTTCCTATTAAAATTAAAGACTCATAGCCCTTGACCCCAGTGGTCCACTAGAGAACTCAACCCCACCCCTTCCCAGGAGCCAAGAGGCCCATCCCTGTGGCATTGTCTAACCCCGAACCCGCAGGCAGTCAAATGTGGACAGGGAGGTGAGAAACCGGAGAGCCCACACGCTGTGGCCGCTCTGTGCTCCCCAGGCAGGCTGCCCACGGTCTGGTACAGTACATGCTGATGGGGAGAGCTCTCTAAGCTAGGGGAGCTTTCAGCCACGTACAAGGGAGCAGCGCAGGGGGCACGATACCCGTGTATAAAAGACCATTCACACCACCAGGCACTTACGAGTGTACAGGCAGGGAAAAGAATGCTCTGAAAGGGTACAAGCCACCAACCACTGTGATTGTTTCTGGGGGGTGGGAAGGGCACTGGATTGGGGGGTAGTGATCAAAGTCTTTAGTTTCTCTAAAGGATGCAATTAGAAATAATAATAATAAGGACCCTTTGTCACTGCAGATCCTGCACCTACCCCCCTCTGGGCTGACAGAAACCTGCTTCCCTCCTCCAGGTTCCTACTCCCAGAATCCCTCAAGGTCCTTGGCCCTCACAGTCCCAACCTGGCCAAGCCCCGTGCAGGGACTGAGGACCAGATATGGAACAGGGCCACTACCGCAGTGGGTGGTTCAGGAGACACAGAGCTGTGTCCCCTCACTGGCCTGGTGGAAGGCTGGAGGAGGGCAGGGGAGAGGGTGGGGCCAGGAAGGCTACTCTGTGCCCCAGCATCAGAGAACGGGAAAGGCGATGGTGAGTTTGAGGACCACTCTGTCCCTTCCCCACACTGCCACTGTACAGAGGACACAGGACTAAGACGGGGACAGTGACTTCCTCGAGAATGCCCATAAACCCAGTCTGGCAGGTCCCCCAGAGGAACACAGGAGAATGAAGGCAAGCTCACCGTCCAGGTGGGCCACCTGTTCCTTCCCTGCTGGGAGAGACTGACGGACTCAGGGTCCAGATCCAGGAAAGAATCTTGTCACATGTCTCTTGTCACCTGGCCCAAGCCTGGCTGGCCCCTGGGCTGGGGCAGTGACGTCGACTCTGGACCAAGGCAGGGGCAGGCGGAGCCCACAGTCACAGGTGGCTCACCTGGAGCCCCAGCTGCAGTGCTGACAACCCCATGGGCTGGGGGCACCCTGGGCGTAACCACCCTGTCCCCGAGAGTGAGCACACTGCGCACCTGCAGCAGACCAGGCCTGGTAGTCAGATGACACCAGCCTCTGAGGATGTGTGGAGACAAGAATTCAACTTCCCCAAGGAACCAGACGGGAGGAACACACACCCAACTGGTGACATTGAATCAACGGGCTCAGATGCAGGTCAGAGGGGGTCCCAATTCTAGGGGGTGCCATTCATGGTTCACAGGAATCCTGCAGGGTCCAGGTGGGGGGTGCTGTGTGACCTTAGCACCTGTCACCTGAGAAGTGGCTGGGGGATAAAACAGAGACGGAAAGGCATGAAGAGCAGTCTGAGAACCAGGTGGGATGGTGGGTGGGAAGGTGACCCACAAGCCAAGGTGACCATCTTGTTTTCCTGTTGCTGGAAGGCTGAAGGAACTCAGAGCAGAGACCCAGCGTCAGAGGCCTGGAAGAAAAAACTAGAGATTGGCTGAGGCCCGGTGGCGTAGTGGTTAAGTGCGGGACTGCGGCCCACTGGCTTGGCAGTTCAAATCCAGCAGCAGCTTTCCAGAAGCAAGGCTGGGCCTCCCACTCCCACCAGAGGGCAGTGATGCCCGCCCCCACCCCCCAAAAAAAGACCATCATTAAAAAAAAAAAACAACTAGAGACTGGCACTCAGAGCCAAGAATTCTCACCAGCAATCTGAAGCCTAAAACTGGTATTTGAAGGCTAGAATCCAGAGGCAAGAGCCTGAGGTCCAGAGCTTGGAATCTGGAACTGGAGTCTGGAACCCGGACTCAGAATCGGAGAGCCCAGACCCAAGACCAGAAAATTGGCATGTGGAGCCTGCAATGGGAGTCGGGGAGCTAGAAGTCCAAGCCAGGAGGCCAGAACCCAAGGATTCGAGCTGAAGACCTTCAGTTCAAAGAGTTTGGAGCTCCCAGCTAGAGGGGTGGGATCTTGGAGCCCAGGAGGCCAGGTCTAAGGCAGCACCTGGAGTCCTGGGCCTGCGCCCCCAGCTGGAGCTCAGAGCTTCAAGCCTAGTCCCTGGAAGCAGAGCCAGGGAGCACACAGCCTGTCTCTGCTTGGTCCCTGAGGACAGCACGCAGGACCGGGGGCTGGACCCTCACGGGAAAGGGAACCCCAGCAGAGAGGGCATTTCTGAGAAAAGCCCAAAGCAGCCTCAGCTATTTTGGCCACAGACTTTGGCTTCTTCAGTAAATGAGTGACTAGGGCCTGGGCCACTGGGTTTAATAATTTCACAGGCCACTTATCCCCAAACAGAGGTGGGGCATCCTGGGGTCAGCCGAGCCGACGTTGGCTCACGGAATCTACTTCAGCCCTGGGCACCCCTATCTGGAAAGTGGGGCTTGGATTGGACCGTGTCTCAGGGGACTGCTCAATCTACTGGGACCCCAGACTAAAGTTCCAAACGAAGTTAGGACCACCTGGGGGAGGGTGACTCTGTTCTCCAGAGGGAGGTGGCAGGTGACCTCCACCATGCAAGCCCGCATTCAACCCCTTATGCCACCGGGGCTCAGTCCATAATCTTAACATTATAGGTGTGTTGTGGTGGTTACAGAATCTAGTGTCAATTTGAAGATTAAGAATGAAGGGGTGGAGTCCAGCCTGTCATTCAGATGTCGTCAATGAGGCCTCTGTGTGGGCATGGCCTTCTCTTGAGGATTCTGGGAACTGCTTTTCCCCTGAGGATTCTGCTTTTCCCCTGTGAAAGTGTCTCTCTGCTCACTCCCTGTGAGACATTGCTGTAAAGAAGACACATAGAGAGAGACTAATGGAGCCAGACGTCTGGAGCTGAAGAAGCCACATACAGACCCCTGCCAGTGCTGCTTACACTGCCACTGAACCTACAAAACTTCACACCCGCCGGCCTGTGATCTTTCTGTATTCGGCATCATTGCATGTGTTTCGTGAGTCTGAAGAGGACTTTATAAACTAGCATTGGGCATAGGGGCTAATATCAAACTTATGGATTTGATCTGGACTAGCATGTTTTCTCAATACCCAGCTGTTCTTGTATATAAAGCTCACTCTTATGTACCTATAAGTGTCTATGGATTTGTTTCTCTAGTCTATCCATGCATCGATACATGTAAGTTGGGCTGACAAAAATGTTTTTTGTTTTGTTTTGGGCATCACCGCCCTCTGGTGGTGGGAGTAGGAGGCCCAGTCTTTGCTCCTGTGGAGCCGCTGCTGGAATTGAACCTCCATCCCAGTGGGCCGCAGTCCCGCGCACAACTACTACGCCACCGGGGCTCAGCCCAAAAATGTTTTTATAAAATATACAAAAAATAAGGCTGAGCCCCAGTGGAGCAGTGGTTGTGCGCGGGACTGCGGCCCACTGGCACAGAGGTTCAATTCCAGCAGTGGGGCTGGGCCTCCTACTCCCACCACAAGAGAGCAGTGATGCCCAAAAGCAAAAAAATAAAATAATAAAATAAAAGACTTCTGCTGAAACACCACACAGCATCTTTATAGACGGTCATTTCGATGCAACCCACCCCCGCCCGCACAGTGTCACCTGGTTGTAGTCCTTACCCTACACACAGACCACCTGATGATGCCACCGGCTCACAGCCACGTTCCAATGTACGACCCCAGGTAGGCTCGTTTCCCACGCACGGGGACTTGATTCCAGTTTACAGAGACCTCATTCCTATCAGAGGAGAACACTATTCCACAGGGTCTTCAGTGCGTGGCATTAACTAGCATTCGCTACTTTTAGATCAAGGTATCAAGGGTTCCGCCGAACCCACAGACAACATCCATGACGACAGGGTTTGCCAAGGAAGTTAACGGGCTGTAATGCCCGTGAGAAACGCTCAGCGTCGAGTTCATCAGGACAGGTTACGAAGCCCTCCCGGGACTGTTAATAAATGTCCAAAAGGCATTCCTCCAGTCATCCTTACCCCAAAGGCACGCAGCCCCACTCCCATGGCTCAGTTCTTCCCGTTAATGGCCCAGAGGCACCCTACTCCCCAGGTCAGCCTCCTGCGCAACTGCATCCTTACTTGCTCCAGGGTTTAGTCAGTCCATCCCTCTACTCAATGCCCTGGCGCCTGCCTCTGCTGCTGCGCCTCTGATGTCACCGCTGTCTTCTGAATCCAGGAGGTTTATTGCACAGGACTCTCGGGTCCAGAGGAAATGTAGCACTCCTGGCACTTGATGGTCATAAAATCCTTCCCCTGCTTCTCAGAGGGCTCCTTCAATAGACAGCAGGATGGCATGCCAGGGAACTCACGGGAAAATCCTACCAGTCTCTCCCCACCCCACCCCATGCAGGAGAAAGCCATTGGTTGGGAGTTAGAGACTTTGGCTTAAAGAGTCGCATCAAATCATTCACAGCCCATGTATTGAGGGGTTGATTTTTTTGGAAGTAGACCGCTAGACTTTTCTTCTAAGACGCCTCTGGGTGGACTTGAACCTGTGGTCTTTCAGTCAGCAGTGGAACCCAGCCACCTTGCACCACCCAGGGACTCCATGCAGGTTCCTCTCAATGCCATTAGAGTGGATGCCAAACCATTGTGACCTGCAGGACAGGGTGGAACGGCTCTGCACGCTGGTGGCTTTGAACTCGTGACCTTTGGGCTAGTAAGAGCATTTAACAGAGGCTCCATCAGGGCTCCTGGGAGTTTACGGGGTATATCCTTGTTGAACAAACGCACCTGTCTGTAGAGAGACAAGAGTTCTCCAGCCATGCCTCTGGGGAGCCCTGCTGTGGAGTTAGGATGGTCATTGGTCAAGCACCCCCCCCTCAAAAAAAAAAAAAGTCCAGTTCGCCAGGGACAGAATGCTCTTGAACGTTGGTTCTGCGTCCCTTGGTCACCCTCCACCTCTAGGTCCTGCAGAAAACTCACCCGCAGCCAAGGGTGCACAAAGAAGTGGATATTAACCACACATCGGAGAGCAGCCGGTGCGCCAGCTGCCACAGCGTGCCGGTTCCTGGACGCTCACACGTGTTCTCTCGCTGGATCCCCAGGCGCGCTGCTCCCTGGGGAGATGGCGTCAGTTTGGTTGGTGTGACGACATTCAGCGGATGGCAGCCTCTCTCCTTCGAGCTGCCCACGCTGCCTTGGCTTCCTCTCCTCCTGTTCTTCCCAAACGCACTGGAAGCCGACTCCCTCCCCAGCCCGGGCCCCAAAGTCGCTCTCTTTGGTCATCAGGGCCCCCCACCCCGACGCCCGTCGCTAACCCCGCCCCCTCCGCACGTGACTGAAGGGGTCTCTCAAAAGGTCCCCTGGCTGAGCAGACACGCCACCCACTGTCTCCTCTGCTCCGCACTCCAACTCCCAAATCTAACCCACCCTTTTCCAGCTGGGAAGTGATTAGGCCACACCCTAGGCACGGCCTCATTCACATGACAAAGGAACCCCTAGTCTCCACTGGTTTCACGACTCACTGCCATGGGGGTGAGTCCATAGAACGGTGAGTCTCCAGGACTACCACTTTCGGAGAGCAGAAAGCGCCTTCTTGCTGTTCCAGAGCGGCCAGCGGTTTCGAACTGCCGACCTTACGGAAGGCAAGGCCAATGCGCAACCACTATGCCGCCAGGGCCTCGTCTTACAGCCACAAGACTCTTTTTTTAAACCGATCCCGTGGCCGTCGATTCAGACTCTTCGGGTTTTACAGAACCGGGTAGAACTGGCCCACAGGGCGGCAAACTTTATAGAAAAACGAAGCCTCGGGGCGCGGCGGGGTTTAGAGTTGGGCTGCTAACCCAAAGGTCAGTGGTTCGAACCCACCAGCCGCTCTGCGGGGGGGAAAATGAGGGTGGCGGTGTCCAGCTTCTCCTAAGTTCTGTTCTGTCTTCGGGGGTCGCTGTGAGTCAGAATCGGCTCCATGGCAACGGGAATCTTTCCGGAAGCGGACTGCGGTGGCTCTCTGGAGAAACGGCTGCAGAGTAGAGTGGAACCGGTAGGTGCCCTTTGGGTGAGCACTCGGGGGCCTAACTTCTGCGCCGCCGCCGCTGTGAGCACGTCAACCCCCCAAGGGGGAGGGGGTGGGGGAGGGGGCTGGGCACCTGCACGGAGCTTCCCCCCGCCCCCCCTAGTCACTCCTCGGTTTCCCTTAAGATGTGTCCCCACTCCGCACCCCCCTCCACTGGCTCCCTGGGCGGCCCACATGGTCTGCGTCCAACGCGGCTGGTGCTCACGGCCTCTTGGCCGCTCCGCGGGAGAAAGGCCTGGCAAACTGCGGCGGAGAGGTTTCCCCTGGGAAAAACGCCCGCAGCGCAGAGGGTGTTTGGGACGTATCATTGACACAGCGTACAACGGTTGAAGTGTATTTTTAAAGGTTGTACATTCCGGTGGCGTAGTGGTTGTGCGCGGGACTGCGGCCCACTGGGATGGAGGTTCGATTCCAGCTCACAGGAGCAAAGGCTGGGCCTCCTACTCCCACCACCTGAGGGCAGTGATGCCCCCCGCCCCCCCAAAAAAGCAAAAAACAAAGGTTGTACAATCATCACCACACACGGTTTTTAAAACATTGCCTTCATTCTCGTGCTCATTCTTAGCTCCCCATTTCCCCGCCTCAACCTTAAAAAACTATTGATCTAGAGACGCCTGTCTATAGAACTACCTAGCCTGGAATCCGGATAAAGCAAACATAAATAAATAAGCAAATAAATAACCCTCCAACATTAAGAGTGAACCCAGGAAAAAAGACTAATAGTCTTCACCCTGGGGAAAAAAAACCTCAATCCGAAAGAAAGCAGAAAACAATGAAAACTGGAACTAGTGTAAAATGGATGGGTCAGAAGGGAGAACCCCGGATAGTGTTGATTGCAACCTAACTGCCTCTGCGTGAATCCACCTTCCGGCACTCTGAGTGCTGGCAAGGCTGCTCACTCACGTCCCTGTCGCTCGGAGGGGGTCCCCCGGGGGCTTCCCTCACTTGGGGACTCTGCGAATGGAGTGTGCCTTTCTTTCACCGTCATCCATCACACTGCCACTGAGTGACTCCTACTGACCCCAGAACAGCGTGGAAATCTCTCTGTGCCTTTCCAAGGTTCTGCATCTGCTTTCTGTAACCAGATGCTCGGACGGTTCCCTCCTCCTGTCTTGGGTTTTTATTATGAACAAATAAATGAATGAATGAATGGATGTACTGTTGGGGCACAGGTGGGGTGCCGACCCTGGAGGGGGGGTGTCAGCCAACCTCCTGCCTCTGCGTTGTCACAGCTCCCAGGCTCCAGGGAGGCACACGCTTCCCTCCCACAGGGGCATCATCTGAGCGAGAGGGGGTCAGGCTTGTAAGGGGACAGGCATTAACATTGTCACATTTGCACTCTGAAGAGTGGGTTGGGGCCAAGCAAGGACAGAAGCAGGGAGGGGGCGCCGATTGCAGTCATCCAGGAGGAAATGCACTGTGGCCTTGTTCAGAGTGGTGGTGACACAGGTGCCAGGCACTGGGAGAGGACTGGGTGATGGGGGGGGGGGGGAGGTGTCGTCTCAGATGCCTGCTGGGTTTGGGCGCTTGGGGCCCTGGATGGCACGCTGCCTGTGGCATGTGATGAGGACCAGGCCAAGTCTGGGGAGGAGGACCCCGCGGTGTACTTCAGACGCACAGCTCCAACAGCTCTTGCCGAGCCCCTCACAGATGGCTCACACAGACACACACACACACCTCCCTGGAAATACTGCCTCCTGGGAGTCTGCCATGAAGACGCCACCAAGCGTCCAGGCCTCCCGAAGGTCTGGGGTGGCCATAGCCAGGTGAGCAGACAGGACGTGGCTCGTGTGGCCTACAAGCAGGACAGGAGTCAGCCATCAGGGGGACACAGATGGCCAGGGACAGGCCGTGAGCAGGGAGGAGGCTGAGATGAAGGAGGAGCTGACGTCTGGGGGCCAGAGGATAGCTGCCACCTCAGCTGCGCACAGAAACCCTAACGTGGCTCTTGTCAGTTCAGAAGTTTTGAGGCTTTCAAACACTTAAGTTCCTCCTCGTGCTGTCAAGTTGGTTCTTCCTGAGGGCGCCTCGTGGGCGTAGAAGAGAAACGGATTCTCATGCGGTGCTCATTGTTTCTGTGGTCACTCTGTAGGCAGCTGAACACTTACCATCAACACGTCTTCACAAGTAAAACTCAGTGGCAATCGATATGTGCATCATGTTGCTCATCCAGACTAAAAATGTTGCTCATCCAGACTAAACAGGGGGTTTCTTTCTTGCTTTTTTTAAAAAATCTTTAAATTCATCGACTTTATTTCTTTTATGTTTATTGATGCTGAGAACGAGCACAGCGGGACACATACCAATCCAGCAGCCCAGGTTGTCAGGGGCTGGCTTTATTTTAACTTGATCACCAGGCTTTTCTTCCCAGGCATCTCTGGGGGGGACTCGAACCTGCAGCCTTTTGGTAAGCAGCCACAGGTGTTAAACCGTGTGCACCGTTTGCACTGCGTGCACAAGGACTGCCCAAGTTCCCAGCATTTTGTAAATACAGCCCTGCAACCCATCTCATCAATAGCTGCCTCCACTGCAACAGGGAAGAGGGACTCTTTAAACGTTTAGAACCGCCCCCCCCCCCAAAAAAAAAAAAACACGCTGCGGACTCATAGCCAGATCAGAACTGTTCCACAACGCTGCCAGGACTGTGCATCTTCATAGGAGGGGAGCCAGGCGGGTTCGAACCCCTGACCTTGCAGTTAGCAAGCCCACATTTATAACCAGCTATCCTGAAAAAGGAGTCGCACCTCCAGTTTGTAAGAATCCCTTTGTATCCCACTGCTGCTGCTCAGGCAGAGGAACAGGCCCTGGGCCCCGGGTCATCTCCTCCTGGGATTTTCACAGGAGCTCGAAGACCCCGGACCCGAAGATTCAGACAAAAACTCAGCTAAGACTGCATTTTTCGGGTTCAGCGACCATCACCCCACCTCTGTATGAACTCCTACCAGACTGAAGGAGTTCACTGAGTGAATTTAAAACACTACTTGGGAGAGGGCTTAGTTTCTATGAGTAGGGGAAAACGGGCTAGAGGTGAGCTCTTATACACAATGTAACCTTGATGAGCTGCAGAAGGCCCAAGGAAATGGACAGCCTTTCTCCAAGATGTAACCAAGATGTTTCTAAGAAGTGTGTGTGTGGGGCTGAGCCCCAGTGGCGTAGTGGTTGTGCGTGGGACTGCGGCCCAATGGGACAGAGGTTCAATTCCAGCAGTGGGGCTGGGCCTCCTACTCCCCCCGCCCCCCAAAAAAAGAAGTGTGTGTGTGTGTGTGTGTGTGTGTAGGGTCTTTTTTCTCTTTGCCATTGCTAATTGCTGCCAAGTTGGCTCCAGCTTGCGGTCACCCCACCCTGTCTTGCCCTGCACTGCTGTCATGGCAACCTCAGTGTGCTTGAACCCACCTTTGTGGCCCCCAGGCCAACCAATCTGTCTGAGGGTCCCCTCCACTGCACTGGTCTCCACTGACAGCCTCCCCCAGCGACTGGTCCTTTGGTCCCTTCTGATAACGTGTCCACCGTCAGCACGTCGAAGCTTCAGCCGATAGTTGTGATCCCCTGACCTTTTACTGGCCGATATTTGGGAAGTGGGTCTCCAGGCCTTTCTTCCTAGTCAGCCTCAATCTGGAAGCTCCAGTGAATCCTGTTTGCCATAACCTTCACTTGGTTGATTCTGCCTTGTAGCAGTCCTATAGGCCAGAGAAGAACTGCCCCCGTGGTGAGACTCTGTACATACTGTCAGGAGAGACAGTCCCTGGGGAAGCACACTGTGCTTGGTAAAGTCGAGGGGCAGCTGAGCTTTGGTGGCGCGGTGGTTGTGTGTGGGACTGCAGCCCACAGGGTGGACGGTTCAAATCCAGCAGCAGCTCTCCAGGAGCAAGGCTGGGCCTCCTACTCCCACCAGGGCAGTGATGCGAGAGAAAAAAAAGAAACACTGGTGGTGTCGCTTCCAGCCTCCCAGCCGCACACGAACAAACGGAGAGCGGGGTGGTGGATTTCCTTCTTACTGTTTTATGAATTGGAGGCAACCTGAAGTAGGGAGTGCTCTGTGTAATTAATTACCGGCGCTCCAGAATGCCCTAGGGCCAACATGACTAGAAGGCTTACTGTCCAAACCAGGACACTGTGCAGAGGGACAGGGACTTTAGCTCAGCCGTTGTAACCCAGGACTGAGTCAGGCCAACCTAGACTCGTGGTCACTCTGCCCCAGATCAGTCCCAGAAGCACCTCCCCTCTGTCCCCTGCGGGTTCCGTGACCTGCTCCGACGGCCGTTTTGTGGCAGGGCTGGGGTCATGCCCAGGCCAGACTGACTCTTTGCTCTGTAACTACTCTGTAAACAGCTGTGCGGCAGAAGACCCCAGGACTGGACTCCCCCACGAGGCTGAGTGGTTGTTGTCAGCGTGCATCCCGGCGTCTCCCTGTGCCAGGGGACAAGGCGCTCTCAGACCCAGTGCCAGCCTGGTAGTTGGTGTGGACAGGTCGGCTGTGAGCTATAGGATTTCTTTGGCTGAGTTTTGTCCGTGGCTTGCCTGGCCTTTCTTCCCATGCTACGGAGGCTGGAAACCCCACTGAAACCTGGTTAGCAAACTCACAAGAGGCAAGCCATCGAAAGAGGGGTTGGTGGTTGCACATGGAGTGCCCAGGCTGGGAAGGGAACCAGGGATGGTGTGGGCATGCCCATCTTCCTTGACAGAAAAGGCTGGGCTGGGGGCACGTAGGCATGCTGCTAGCAGGGCAGCAGGTCGGGGACAGCTGGTGGGCTGGGAGGATCATAACTGGAAGCTCGACTGAGCCTGGCCGTGCTGAGAATGGCCCTGCCCTCGGCTGGGACCATCCAGAGACTCAGTGACTGGAGAGAACAAGCCCGCTGGTAGACGAGGCCCTGAGCCTTGATGATCCCGTTTCACAGGCTTCAGGTTAAGTCAGGCACCACCTTCAATTGTTTCCACTGAGATTCTAGAGGGACTGGGTTCGGAGCCTCAATGGCCTCATTTTACAGGACTCCAGAGGTGAGGGGCTTTCACTCGGACTCCTGTCTGGTTGTCTCCGGACTAGGAAAGGAACTGGCTTTGCCCAGCTGGCCTCAGCGTGCTTACACCCACTGGCTGGCTGGCTGCTGTCTGAGTGGATGGCGAGATGGGTGTGTGTGGCTATACAGACATACAGACACATGGATGGACATGCATATGATTGGTTAGCTTGAATTTCAGGTGGATGGAAAACTAGACCCGTGGATAAAAGAATGGCTGTAGAGATACAGATCAGAGGCTGGCCGCCTGGCTAGCTGATGAAGGCTAGATGGGCAGTTGCAGCATGAGATGGATGCTCTCACGATGTTAGGGAAGTCATAATCAGGCAGGTGGCCCAATGAGGTCTTAAAGCAGCACTTCTCAACCTGTGAGTTGCGACCCTTTTGGGGGTGGAATGACCCTTTCACAGGGGTTGCCTGATTCATCACAGTAGCAAAATGACAGTGATGAAGTAACAACAAAAATAATGTTATGAGGGCTGGGCCCCGGTGGTGTAGTGGTTGGGCGCGGGACTGCGGCCCACTGGGATGGAGGTTTGATTCCAGCTCCACGGAGCAAAGGCTGGGTCTCCTATTCCCACCACCTGAGGGCAGTGATGCCCCCCCAAAGAAAAACCCCCCAAAAATAAAAAAATTAAAAAAAATAATGTTATGAAGGGCTGAGCCCCGGTGGCATAGTGGTTGTTTACAGGACTGCGGCCCACTGGGATGGAGGTTCAATTCCAGCTCCACGGAGCAAAGGATGGGCCTCCTACTCCCACCACCAGGGCAATGATGCCCTAAAACCAAAATAATAATAATAATAATGTTATGGTTGGGGGGGGGGGCACGACCACATGAGGCACTGTATGAAAGGGTGGTGGTATGAGGAAGTGGTTGTATCTTGGGCTGAGCCCCGGTGGCGTCGTGGTTGTGTGTGGGACTGTGGCCCACAGGGTTGGCAGTTCAAATCCAGCAGCAGCTCTCCAGGAGCAAGGCTGGCCTCCTACTCCCACTGGGGGGCAGTAATGCCACACACACACACACACACACACACACACACACACAATGTGGTTGAATCTGATCACATGCGTATTTCCACCCCAAAGCTCCACTCTCACCTCTCTGACTCCACCTCCAAGCCCAAGAGAGGAGGAGCTTCTCAAAGCTTCCCTAGGACCCCCCTCTGGTGATCAGAGAGACTGCACACACCCACCCTGTGTCATTAGCTGCACCCCCCAACCTAGTGGCTGCAGGTCATCTACCCCTGTCCCTCAGCCAGTCACAGCTCAGTTCTGCTGCCTGGACTCCCTCTGGCGCATCCTCTGCACCCATCTCTCCAGGGCTGTTCCCTTCAGACTCACCAACTCTCCCCTGGCAATCCCATCATCCTTTGTCCCCGCTTGCCAGCACTGGCTGCCTCTGATGCATGCCCCGCCCCACTCCAGAGGGACTGTCCTCAAAGGCAGATCAGCTCCCCACCCACCCCTGCCCTGGGAAATTCAGGGCCTTACAGCCTCACCCTCTACCCCAAGGCCAGGCATTAGAGTCTCTCCATGAGTCCACAGGCCGCTGTCTCTCTGCATCTATCTCCATGACACCCCCTGCCTCAGCGCCCACCCCACCTGTATACCCAGACAGAGGGGTCCCTGTGAGAAGCCCCCTGGCTCTGTGAGCCACTCCTGGGGGGCTCCTCTCAGACCAGGACCAAGGGACCTCTTTTGAGGACCCTGGGAGCAGGCAGCCTGGGCATCTGTCTGTTGGCAGGGTCTCTGCTGGGGGCGGGCAGCGGGGAGGGGCTTCATGGGCCCCCTCCCTGGGTGGTGGCTCTGGCTGCTTGTCCCTGTGGGGGAGGGAGGCCTGACCACAGACTCTCCCTGCAGAGCTGATTAGCAATTAACCTGCGGCATCTGGGGGGTGAGGTTAATCGGGGAACTGAGGGAGGGCAGCTAGGGTTCCAGGGACTTTGCCCTTGATCCGAGGGTATAAGGAGGAGGGTCCCCAGCCCTCCAGGGCCCCTGAGTTTTCCTGAGTGGCTGAGCTGGAACAGGACCGAAAGGTGAGCCCAGGGTCCCTGTTCTTTGTAGGGAACAGTCAGAAGTCCTCTGCCCCCTGACGTGGGCACCCCCATCCCGCCTAATGCCCTCCCTCACAGTGCACAGGACCCCTGCTAGCCCTGATCAGCCGTGTCTCTGAATCCCAACAGCCAGCGACTCTGGACTAGGTGAGGGGGGGTAGAGCCAGATTGGGGGCGTCCCACTCCTAAGGACTCAGGGACAGTTCGAGATTCCAGCCAGCCCTGAGGACAGGTGAGGCCCTCCTGGCCTGAGCTTCATCCACACATGAAGGTCTTCCCACAGTGCTTATCGACAGGGCTGAGCAGCAGTTAGGGACCGAGAGCCTGCCCCCCTGGCTCTCCCCTTAGCTTCTCCCCCAGCTCCTCTGGGCCCAGATCACAGCCTCCTCCAGCCCCCCTGTTTCCTTGCTCCCCTCTGCTTCTGTGGGCCCTGCTCCTCCACGCCCCCCACAGGGCCTCCACACAAACCCCCACTCTCAGTTGTCTGTCGGGAAGACCCTCTTCTTCCCAGAGCTGTCACCCAGCCACCGCAGGCACCCAGGGCAACCTGTGCCCCTCATTACAACTGCCCCGTTGCCCCAGCCTCTCACAGGAGGGTGTGTGCAGCTCAGCTCAGCCTCCCCCTGTCTTGTGTCTATGTGGGTCCACTGCACCACATGTGGGCACGATAGGCGGGGACCGGCCCAGCGGTCCCCTGGCAGTTTCCGCTGCTCAGACCCTCAGAGGAAAGGCCTGGTGAGCCCCTTCCCACAGCCCAGCCCTGGAGCACAGTCTGCTCTGTGGCAGGCACCCCAGGAGTTGAGGTTGAGAGCTGAGGTTGATCAGGACCAGCTGGTTGGTTAGTTGGTATGCCCCACCTTGAACTCAGGGCCCAGACGGGACAAGATGCCCAAAGGCGCTCGCTGAGGGGATGAAACAGGGTTGGGTTTGTGTGTGTGAATCTCGTGTGCAGGTGGGAGTGTGGTTTCCAGTGTGTGTGTGTGTGTGTGTGTGTGTGTGTGTGTGTGTGTGTGTGTGAGAGAGAGAGAGAGAGAGAGATAGAGAGAGAGCAGGTGGGGGACAGTGTGTGGAGTGTGAGTACATTTGTGAGTGGGGAGGGCGGTGCATGACTGTGAACGTGTGTATGATTGAGTGTATTTGTGAGTTTCTGTGTGCGTGAGCATGTGGGGGGCGGTGTGTGACCATGAGTGTGTCAGTGTGTGTGTGTGTGTGTGTGTGTGTCAGTGAGCATATTTGTGAGTGTGTAGGGACAGTGTGTAATGAGTATGTCAGTGTGTGACTTTGTGAGGGGCAGTGTGTGTCAGTGTGTGTGTGTGTGTGTGTGTGTGGATGAGAGTGTTTGTGAGTGGGGGGGCAGTGCGTAACTGCGATGTGTGTGAGAGGTGGTGTGTGACTGTGAGTGTGCCAGTGTGTGTGTGTGTGTGAGCACATGTGTGAGTCGGTGGGAGGACGGTGTGTGGCGGTGAGGGTGTCAGTGTCCAGGCCACACAACTGCACTCAATGTTGTGCACGCAGGCCCCCCAGCGTGTGCCCAGGATGATGTCCTACGGAGAGAGACTGGGGAGCCCAGCGGTCTCCCCACTCCCCATCCGGGGGGGACACATGATGCGTGGGGCGGCCTTTGCTTATGTGCCCAGTCCACAGGGTGAGTTTTGTCCCTGCCCTGCTCCGTGGCCTGGTTGGCCCCCAGCGCCCACATCCCCAATGATGCCGCTGTCCCTCTGCCTGCCCGCTGGCCCCCTCCCCAGTCCTGCACAGGATTCCAGGGACCTCAGCCTATGCCTTCTCCAACCTGGGCCCTGTGGCCCTGGCTGAGCCCGGCTGTCCGTACGGGGACGTTCTGGAGCTCCACGACCCGCTGCCTGCCAAGCTGGCCCTGGAGGAGGAGCAGAAGTCAGGTAGGCTGGGGCGGGGGGGGGGGGAGGGGGCAGGGGCTCCGACACACCCCAGCCAGCACCCTGCACCCTGGTGCTCATGGCCGCCCGTCCACAGAGCCTGGGTCGGTCCAGAAGCTGCAGCAGGTGGGCACCACGCTGCTCAAGGTGCCGTTGATGCTCGGCTTCCTCTACTTCTTCGTCTGCTCCCTCGATGTGCTCAGCTCAGCCTTCCAGCTGGCGGGAGGTAGGGCTGCCCAAGGGGCCGGGCCGGGTTCCTGACGGGCCTTAGTCGACGCGGGCTCCTGCTTCCCAGGTAAGGTGGCTGGTGATATCTTCAAGGACAACGCCATCCTGTCCAACCCGGTGGCGGGGCTGGTGGTGGGCATCTTGGTGACCGTCCTGGTGCAGAGTTCTAGCACGTCCACCTCCATCGTCGTCAGCATGGTCTCCTCCAGCTGTGAGTCTGCCCACAGGGCCCAGGGAGAGTTGAGAGGGGCCTGCTGGGGCCTGGGCCGGGGTAGCGCTGGCAGCAGGAGTGGGGCTGGGAAGAGGGGTGGCAGGAACATGTCCAGGAGGGCATCCCCAGGAGCTGGGAGGGTGACAGGTGAGACTCACCTGCGTGTGACCGCTCCCTGAGGAGCCGAGGCGAGAGGAGAGGTGCCCCCTGGAGTGCAGCTGGGTGGGCTCCCAGTCTCGGGTCTGGGGTGCAGCCACGAGGACCGGCGGCCGCCGTCTCTGGGTGGGAAGTGATGCTGCCACCCATGGAGAAGCGGCTTCTCCTCAAGGACTCCTCGGCTCTGCTCCTCAGGCAGCGGTTCTCCATCTGTGGGTTGCGACCCCTTTGGGGGTCAAACGACCCTTTCATAGAGGTCTCCCGGTTCATCACAGTGATGAACTAGCCACGAAAATAATGTTATGGCGGGGGTGGGGGGGCACCACCACGTGGGGAACTGGATGAGAGGGTCGTGGCATTAGGGAGGCTGAGCACCTGTCCTACGACCCTCGGCTGGTTGGAGAAGGCTTCCCTGGGTTTGGAGGAGGCTCTGTCTGAAAGCCAGCTGTGTGGAGATCTGCCACAGCCCCACCCCAGCGCCAGAGCAAAAGTCTTCATGCACGCTGGCCTGGAGCCCCCAGGGCCACAGCCTGCCATGCTTAGACCCTCTCGCTCACCTGCACGCAGACACAGCTCACAGATGGGTCTGCACTGTGCACGCAGGCACCCGTGTGGGCACACGTGCTCCTAGGAGCTACGCCTGCTCGCCTGTGTGCACGCTTTGCATAAAGACGCTGGGCCCCCCACCCTCCCTGCACCTATGACCCAGGACAGGCGGGCACGGCCCCAGGCCTGGAGGTGGCAGATGCCGTTGTAGGATGGGGGGGGGGGGCTGTGCCCCGCCCAGTTGGCTAAGGGGTGCCCTCTCCCACCAGTGCTGGATGTCCGCTCTGCCATCCCCATCATCATGGGTTCTAACATAGGCACCTCCGTCACCAACACCATCGTGGCCCTCATGCAGGCGGGGGACAGGAACGACTTCCAGCGGTGAGGGGGTGGGGCAGGGAGGGGCGGGGGGCGGGCAAGGGCGGCATCGCCTGCCCCAGGGCGAGCGCACCCTGGCTCAGGCCTGCCCTGCCATATGGCCTCCCTGCCCAGGGCCTTTGCGGGGGCCACGGTGCATGACTGCTTTAACTGGCTGTCCGTGCTGGTCCTGCTGCCCCTGGAGGCTGCCACCGGCTACCTGTACCACGTCACTCACCTGGTGGTGGCCTCCTTCAACATTCACGGAGGCCGAGACGCCCCAGACCTGCTCAAGATCATCACGGAGCCCCTCACCAAGCTCATCATCCAGGTGGGGGTGGGGGAAGGGGGATGGGCATTGGGGGGGGCGGCTGGTGAGTGTCTCCCGCCCTCACTCCTGGCACTCCCTTCTGGTCCCAGCTGGACCAGTCCGTCATTACCAGCATCGCCACTGGGGATGAGACCCTGAGGAACCACAGCCTCATCCGGATCTGGTGCCAGCCGCGCCCCCTGGAGGTGAGTCCCGGGCCTGCGCCCTGGGAGAGCCGCCTCCCTCCCAGTGCATGACTGGTGTCCTGGCGTCCACTGGAAACACTCCAGATACACCTGGGGGCTCATTTCTCTGGGAGGGCGTGACGCTGTGCCTCTGGCCCTGATGGGGTGCTGCAGCTGACATTGCAAGCCCTCGCCCCTCCGCGCCTGCCTGAACAAACAGCCATCCGCCAGGGCACAGGGGACTCCCCAGGCCCCGAACAGCAGCAGCAGATGGAGATGTGAATGGCTGGGCCCTTCCCGAGACTCTGGCACCTCTGGCAGGTGTCAACGGCGAGTGCGTTCTGCTGTTAACTGAAAGCTTGGAGGTCCCTTGGAAGAAAGGCCTGGCAAACTACTTCTGAAAAAGTAGCCGCGGGGACTGCTGGGGGAGGGGGGGACATTCCACGTGGACACATGGCATGCGTGTCCATCCACTGCTGCCCATGGGCGCTGGTCCCAGAGACTATGCAGAACAGTATGGGTCTGCCCTGTGGGTTTCTGAGGCTCTAGCCCCATCTCCCCAGTGGCTGGTCGTTTTGAACTGCTGACCTTACAGTTAACCACCCAATGTGTAACCACTGAATCTGGGGCAGGGGTAGGGGTGGGCCAAGGGGGTAAGTTCTGGGCTTGCACAGGCATGGGAGAAGCCCAGGTCTGGTTCCAGCACTGGTTTCCTAGGGAGGGAAGTAGGCCGAGGAGAGCAGGAACCTGCCGGAGGTTCTCCAGCCGCACCAGGGGCTGAGCGTGGCTCTCCCAGCCCAGCACCCGCCCCTTCCTCCAGAAGCACCCATGGGGGCCCAGGTAACATGGGCTGGAGAGTGACAAGATTGCCCAGAAAAGCAGGGAAGAACAGGAAACTGGCTCCAGGGGGAAACCGCCTGTTTGGGGGAACCGCAGCTCCTAATGCCGACCTCTGGGACTCAGGCCTCCTGCCTGTGGAGGGTGCGAGTCTCCCTGGCCAGTGCCTCGACTGCTGCCTCCTGGCCCCCAGGACCCAGGGGAAGGCTTGTTTGGAGGGAGGGGCTCCACCCCGGGGCTGCCCAGCCCAGCCGGGTGAGTAAGGCGGCGGGCAGGTGATGTGGACTCCAGAAAGAGGCACCAGCCACATCCTCTTCCCGCCGGCTCACAGGGCCCTGGAGGACAGAGTTGAACAGACAGCCTCGTCTTCCTCCCTTCGAGCAGCTGGTGGGCTTGAACCACCAACCTTGCAGTTAACAGCTCAGCCCTCAGGCCACAGCCCCACCAGGGAGTTAACCACCAGCAAGTTGGCCCTGGCTCAAGGGACCAATGAAAATCCTCCCAGAGGCCTCAGCGACCCGCGGGGTTTTCATTGGCTGATTTTCAGAGCTGGATCACCTGGCCTTTCCTCCTCTTTCCATGATAGTCTGGAACGTCTCCAGCATCACAGCCCACACAAGCCTCCACCCACAGACAAGGGCAGCTGTGCGTGAAATACACCGGCCGGGAATCAAACCCCAGTCTCCACTAAGAGGATGAGAGGCTGACACACACACACACACCCCTGAACCACGGCCATCTTTTTGTCTCTGAACTCGCCCTCCATCTGAAGGCGTCCACAGCTCCAGGGAGGCCGCTCTGAGTTTTCAGAGCGAGGTGTCAACAAGCAGGCTTACTCCTGACTCTGCTCTCCCTGAGCCACACAGACCTTCTCCACCTCATAGTGGAATGTGCACAAGGTTGATCTTCACACACACACACACACACACACACACACACATTCTGAGTCACTCGCTGAGGACCTGTCCCTCACCTGCAGCTGCCTTCAGCGGGTCTCAGTGACTCAGACGGTGGTCAGCAGGGCAGGCAGGTCTACCCACTCTGGTGAGGGGTCTCATCATCCCATCCCACTCAGCCTGACCCTGGCCCCAGAGGGTCACTTGCCCGGGCACCAGCCTCTCAACCTTACTCCTCCTTGGAGCCCCTGTCCTCCTCATGGTGACCAGGTCAGGGTTCCTTGAAGAGGAGGAGCTGGCCGGGGTGGGGATGAGGTGGTCAGAGCTCCCAGCTCTCACCTTCCCTCTGGCAGTGCCCCGTGGGCATGTGACTCTGGAGCAGGCCCTGGCCTTGAAGATTCTCCTTTGTCCATCCGTGTTCCCTGCCCCCCCCCATCTCCCTTGCCCGCCGGCTTTCGGCCACCCCAGGCTTGCGGGTGCGGTCGGAGGCCGTTTCCCCTTTCCGCCACCAGAGGACGGTGCCGGCACAGACTTCCTCCCCCTCCGCTTCACGAGAACAAAGACCCTGGAGTTTCCCTTCTTCGGGAGGGGAAATTGCTGTCTTACAGGCCCACATCCCCTGCGCTTCTCCCCAGGGCTGGGATTCTGAGCCAGGCCTCTTTCTCGAGTTTACTCATCCCCTTCAGTTCCCAGAGGTGCCTCCTTAACTTGGGGGGGTCCCTGCAGGCCCTTGGATCCCGGCTGTCTTCCCCAGATGCTTGGCAACTCTTCTTCGACACTGTTATGCACCCCATGTCGCAGAGGAGGAAATTCTGGGTGTTGTCTCTCCTCCAAAGTCACACCGCTGGGCAGTGGCCCAAGTGGGATTTGAGGCTGTCTGAGGCTCATTCTGTTCCCTTCCTATAACCTGTCTACAGGGGCCCACCCCTGCCCCTACCTCCATGCCACACACCCTGCACACACACCACCCGGCTGTTCGCCTAAACTCCAACTTTTCGCGCTCCTTTATCAAGGCTGGGGCTTCTATCCTTTCCCTCCAGGTTCCAGGAAAGCCCAGGATCTGCCTGCCTGCTCCTGCCCATCAACCCCTCTCCCTGAAGCCTGCCCCTCTCTGCCCGCCCGTTGCCTGGCACTCCTTTCTGGGCTTAAAGAGTCTCTAGACCAGTGGTTCTCAACCTTCCTAATGCCGAGGCCCTTTCATGCAGTTCTCCATGGGGTGGGGACCCCCAACCATAAGATTATTTTCGTTGCCACTTCATCGCTATCACTTTGCTACTGTGGTGAATGGGGCGACCCCTGTGGAAGGGTCATTCGCCCCCCCCCCCAACGGGGTCGAGACCCACAGGTTGAGAACCACTGTTCTCGACACTCCCTGAGAGAGTCTCTGGTGGCGTCACGGTTACTCCTTGGGCTGTGAACGGGAAGATCATCAGTTCAAAACCACCAGCTGCTCCTGGGGCTTTGCCCTCTATGGAGAGCTACAGGCTTCGAAACCCACAGGGAGCAATTCTGCCTTGTCCGAAGACTCTCCCTGGGTCCCTGGTGGGGTGGGAGGGTGGGGGGGTGGGAGGTTATGCACTGGGCTGCTCCCCGTGCCCTGAGCAGTCCCAAACCACCAGCTGCCTCGCAGGAGAACGAGGAGGCTTCCAGCTCCTACCGAGTTACAGTCTCGGAAACCCACGGGGGCCCTCAGAGTCGGACTCGGGCTCCACGGCAGTGATCGGGCTGTGGTTTGGAGACTGTCCCTGCAGCCTCGTCAGGGTCACATGTCCCAGGCAGAAAGGTCCCGCTTCCCAACCTCAGAGGTCTGAGCCCTCACCTTACCCTGCCCCTACCCCTACCAGCTCTGTCCTCCTCCTCCAGACTCCCACAGTTCCCTTCTCCTGAACACCGCAGAGCCAGCACAGGCTGGGCCAGACGCTCCCTCATCGCAGGGGCGTCCGTCGCAGCCCCGTCCCCACCCTCTGGTCCTGGGCTGGAGGATCTCATCCTCTCTGCAGACCTGGTGTCCCCAGCCCCCCGTTTCTCCGGTCACCTTGACACCCTCGCTGTGATTACACCCCCCTGAGTGAGGGCTGGCATGACTCGCCCTAGACCAGGAGTCCTTAGTCTTTTTAAACAGGGGGCCAGTTCACTGTCCCTCATTCTGTTGGAGGGTCGGGCGCTAGTTAAAAAAAAAAAAAAACTGTGAACAAACTCACTGCAGACCCGGGATGAGTCAGCTGCTAAGCAGGACAACAGCGGTGGCAAAAACACCGGTGGCGGTGGGACAAATGTCCTCCGGGGCACAGGTGACCCGCGGGCCATAGTTTGAGGACCTCTGCGGACAGTTGGGACAAGAAGTGGATAGGGACGCAGCTCTGCCTAGCTGCAGACCCCTGGCGCCCTCCCTGCCGTGGACTTGGGGTGGTTCCCCTCTCCCTGCTGGCTTTTTTTCTTCTTGGTTTCTTGACATGAATTCTGGCACGGCTTGTGAGCCAAGAGGGCCTCAGCCCTGCAGCAACCAGCTCCACACCTCGGTCTTTAAGAGAGACACCGATTGACACAGCCGAACACAGCCCATGGGACCCCAGCACTCAGCCCCAGGGGGCCTGGGGTGCCCCCACACCAGCCCCCAGCCTGTCGTCTAGGCGTGAGCTATGTGTGTCCGAAGAGAATGGGGGCGGGAGTTTGCATGGCTTCAGTCTTTAGGAGCCAGACCTTTCTCCACAGAGAGTGGGTGAGCTCAAGTCGCCAACCTTTCAATTAAGAACCAAGTGCCCCCCAACTACATGCACCCCCTATACCTGTGCCCTGGATACCAGAGTTGTCAAGAGACTCTTCACGGGGGTGGGGGAGGGGGGCTGAGAACTCTGCTCACCGGGATTTTCCGTGGCTGGCTTCGCTGAAGTAGATTACCGGGCCTTTCCTCCAAGGAACCACTGAGTGGACTGGAACCCTGAACCTTTCAGTGAACGCTGAGTGCATTAACCATTTGCACCACCAAGGGGCTCCCCAAGCCGCAGCAGGTGGTGGTGAATGCTGGGGTCCAGCAGTAACCTTTGTGTTTCTCAGGGGTATGGGGTATGGGGGGCGGAGAGAGAGCCTGGGCAGCTCTGGCTGGGCATGCAGGCCTGGGGCAGGGAGTAAGTGCTCCTGCTCAGCCCTGCCTTTGTGAGACAGCAAAGTGGCAGCAGCGGCCAGAGAGCCAAGTCCTCCCTGCGGCTGGCAGGCCGCTGGACTCCTGGGGGAAGGCATTCAAAGAACAGCTTACCCCACTGAGGCCACAGATGACGGCCGTCCGGGCCGGAGCAAGCGGCTTCTGTTTGGCCTTCAGAGAACTGTGAAGTCTCAAAGCGGCTGCCAACATTTGCAAACGGGGAGCACTGACCTCGGGCAGATCTACAGCCTGTGACTCGGACTCGGACCATGTGGTGTGCTGCCTGCCTGCCTGAGGTCCTGGACCGTGATGGTGGCCTGGTACCGAGTGGCCACTGGCCCAGCATACTTGCCCTCCCCCCGCTCCCACTCCAGCCTGGCACCTGCCTGACTCGGTGGCCTTTTGAGTGGGGGGAGGCCTCCTCGGGGAGCGTCCTCCCTCCGCTGAGGCAGACGGGGAGTGGGGCAGGGGGCAGAGCGAGGCAGACCAGAGCCTGGGTCAAGTTGCAGGGAGGAAGAGGGTCCTCTCGGGGCTAAGAAAGCAAGGACAAGAGGGACCTCGGGGTCAGGAGTCCTCGGCCGGCCCGTGCCGTGGCCATCTTCATCCCATTCTGTGCGCTTCCAGGGCTGGTCAGCAGTCATCGGCTCCGGAGGCCCGTCTGGGTGGCCCGGCCCCGATCTGAGCCCTAAACCCAGCCTGCTTTTCTCACCTTCTCTAAAGTCACCTCCTCTCAATCCAGGGCCATGCCTCCATGCCCAGGACAGAGGTCAACACCAGCTGGCCCCTTGGAAATGCCACCTTGGAGAAATGTGAGTGCCTGACCTCCCGGGGAGGCTGGGGCAAGGGCCGGCCGCGCCTTGCCCACCTTCTGGCTCTTGGGCTGGAGGCTGGAGGTGGGACCTTGGAACTGGCAGAGATGGAGGGTTAGGAACTGGCATCTGGGTCAGTGCTCGGCACTTTGGCACCCCCCCCCCCCACTTCCACAGGCAAACACCTCTTTGTGGACACGAGGCTGCCCGACCTGGTCGTGGGGCTCATTCTGCTGGCCAGCTCCCTGGTGGTGTTGTGCACCTGCCTCATTCTCCTCGTCAAGACGCTCAACACTCTGCTCAAGGGGCATGTGGCCAAGGTCGTTCAGAAGGTCATCAACACAGGTGAGCACCGGGCACGTCAGGGGGGCCTTCCAAGTCTCCCTGGGTCTGCTCACTGCCTTGCTGGACCATCTGCGCAGAACCCGGCCATCGCCGAGCCTCTATTTCCCCATGTGAGAAAGGACGGGGGAGCAGGTGGTTTCTGAGGGCCCGGGGTGGCCTCGGACTGTGACTGCATTCTCCCTGGGGGCTCTCGCTCTGAGGGTCTCTGCTCTCAGAGAGGTTTTGATTTCGTCCGTGGCAGTGCCTTCAGCCCCCAGCCACGTGTGCCAAACAGGAGCCCAGAGGCGCCTTGGAGGACAGGGCTGGCAATTTGCCTCTGAAGCAGCAACCACGGGCGCCCCTGTGGGGCCCCATTCCGCTGGGACCCACACAGGGTCGCCGCCGTGAGTCCCACCGAGTGCACTTGGCGGGAACTGGTGACTGCTGTGTTCCCAGCAGGAAATGGTGACTGGGTCAGAGGCCAGCCAAATCCAGAAGGATCCCGCCCTCGGTGGGGCAAGCCAAGATAAGATACATGGGAGAAATGGGGAGCCAGCTGCTGGGGGGTGGGGGTGGCGGGAGGTGGGAGCCCCCCAGAACAGCGCAGCGCGTGGAGGCGGCAGCTGCCCTGGGTCGGCTGAGGCTTCTCCCAGAGGGCGGCGCAGCAGCAGAGGCTAAGCTGAGGAGTGGTGGAAGTGTGCGGGAAGAGCATTCTGGCTGGCGGGAAGAGCACATGCAAGGGCTCAGAGGCAGCAAGCCACTGGGTGGGGGTGTGGGACTGGGAAACGGGGGCATGGAGGGTGGTTGGCCCCCGGCCAGGGGACAGGCCAGGGTGGGGGCTGGCAGGCTCTGCTCAGAGGCTGGGCTTTATGCCAGAGGCGGGAGGCAGGTGGAGCACCCGGGGCAGGAGGGTGACACCATATCCTGCTCTGATCTCCCTGGCACCAGGAGACGCTGCCAGGCAAATGCTGGATGAAGAGCTTCCCCAGGGCTAGGGGCGCACAGAGCCGAGCAGGGGGCAGGATAAGGTTCCCAGGGCATCCTCCCCCTGAGGCCACCACCTCTCCTGAGCCGGTGGGCCCTCCCAGCAGAGGGGGACCTGCGCCAAGCCATGGCAGGGTGGGACCCAGGGGGAGAGGCCTGTAGCCGCCATCAAAGAGGGAAGCGGAGGCTCTGGCATTGACCAGGGCTCCCAGGAAGCCTCCCAGCCCCTCGCCTGCCACGCCCCCTGACCAGGCTGGCCTGGCCTTTCCTCCTAGACTTCCCCGTCCCCTTCAACTGGGTCACGGGCTACTTCGCCATGGTGGTGGGTGCAGGCATGACCTTCGTCGTGCAGAGCAGTTCCGTGTTTACCTCGGCGATCACCCCGCTCATCGGTGAGTGCTCACGCCGGGGGATGCCGAAGGCGGGTGTTGGGAAGGGTGGTGCGTCCTCTCCTCCTGCCATTGCCACCCCACCTTCTAGGCCTGGGTGTGATCAGCATCGAGCGGGCCTATCCCCTCACCCTGGGCTCCAACATCGGCACCACTACCACCGCCATCCTGGCCGCCCTGGCCAGCCCCAAGGAGAAGCTGCCCAGCTCCGTCCAGGTTCGTGCTGGGTGGGGCTTGAGGGGAGCACACAGGGGCAAGGACGAGCCTGGGGCCAAGGGGGTTATAACATGGCACAGATACGTTCCCCTTGTGACCCCTCCCTCCCCCATTATGTGAGGCTCACTGTGAGCAAAGCAGACACAGGGCCACCCCAGACCTCGGCGTCAGAAAGCACCAAACTTAGTTGCCTGGTGGTGTGGCGGTGACGCACTGCGCATGGCAAACTGATCAGTCTGAAACCACCAGCGGCTCTGAGGGAGAGAGAGTGACAGTCTCAGGAGTCCACAGGGGCAGTTCTACCCAGTCCGACTGGATCGCTCTGAGTCGGAACGGGCTCGCCGGCCATGAGCTGGGTTTGGTTTGCGGAGACTGCATGTCTGCCAGAGAAGAACAGTGCTCTCTCTGGGGCTTGGAGTGGTTGCTTTGTCTACGGTCGATCACCAGGCCTTTCTTGTGAGGCACCTCTGAGGGGACCAAACCTCCCATTCTTCAGCTCCCGGGTTAGCACATGACTTCTCTGTACCACTCAGGGAGCCCCTCTTCAGGGGATCGCTGTGCCAGGGCAGGTTGGAGGGACCCTGAAGACGAGGAGTGATCGGAGGGTTCTGGCCTAGGAGGAGCAGAGTAGGAATTAACTAAAATATGGGGGTGGGCCCTCTAACAGGGGAGGAATTCTAGGAGGCAAAATGTAATTGACAAGCCAGGGGCCTGGGGCCAGGACGCTGACCAAGCAAGGACTGGAGCAGCTGAACCAAACATTAACATTAACCTTTTATTCGCCTTGTCTTGGCACAACCTGCTCAGTTGGGACCGACCATGGAGCTTTTGGGGCTGTGGTTATATACTAATGGGTCCAGAAGAATTTCGGCATTTGATTACCTACCATAGCCACTGTGGGGGAATCTGGCTGGAGGCCAGCCCTCAGCCTTCAGGGGGGATTCCCTACCGCACTGCTCAGACGAGAGGCTGTCTGCCACCTAGCCACCAGCCCAGAGCTGCCTCCGGTGGGAACTGGAGGCGGAGCCCACATCGGTGGTCCTCCACTCATTTTCCTGCAGATTGCTCTCTGCCACTTCTTCTTCAACATCTCGGGCATCCTGCTGTGGTACCCGGTACCCTGCATGCGCCTGCCCATCCGCATGGCCAAGGCACTGGGCGCCCGCACAGCCAAGTACCGCTGGTTTGCTGTGCTTTACCTCCTGGTGTGCTTCCTGCTGCTGCCCTCGCTGGTGTTCGGGATTTCCATGGCGGGTTGGCAAGCCATGGTGGGTGTGGGCACACCCTTTGCAGCCTTGCTGGCCTTCGTGGGGCTCGTCAACTTCCTGCAGAGTCACAGCCCTGGGCGCCTGCCCGAATGGCTGCAGACCTGGGACTTTCTGCCACACTGGATGCACTCTCTAAAGCCTCTGGACCGCCTCATCACTCGTGCCACCCTCTGCTATGCCAGGCCTGAGCCCCGCTCGCCCCCGATGCCCTCCAGAGTCTTCCTGGAGGATCTGCCCCCTGCCACGCCCTCCCCTAGCCTGGCACTGCCTACTCGCCACTCCGCCACCCGCCTCTAGGGGAACTGGCGCACAGGGCCCGGAATGGACCAGCCGAGGGCCTGTGTGTGCCCATCTGTGCCACCCTGGCTGTGCGTCGGCTGAGGTCCACAGAGGTCTGGGTGTGTGGCTGTACACGTGCACGTGGG
>PVJH01028163.1:0-27685 GCA_004026705.1 Nesogale talazaci
TGGGGAAAGTCCGAATAGGGGCAGACGTGACCCACTACTCGTCCACCCCAGCACTTTTGGAGAAAAGAGCATCATGATTTATGAGCCTGGAAAAGGGGGAAAAGATCTTCCATTTCAGAAACAGAGAGGATGACCTTCCTTTGAAATACACTGCTGACTGATGACCCACATGGTGATCATTTGTGGGGTGACCTATAGAAAAACTAAACCCCCGCCTTTCTTCTTCTTTGGGTTTTCTTTCCCTTTTCGGTACTTTCTTCTCGACAAATACTTGGATTGTAGGGAGCGAGAGGAGCCAGATTGTGAAGAAAACAGACACGGATCTCAGTTTCAAAGGACTCATACTTCAGTGAGCCATACTGGTACAAACAACAAACAAACAGCGTCACACGAATATACACACACTAATAATTACAAGTCATAGTCAATGATATGGAGGAATTGTTAAACAACTCTGAGCTATATAATAGGGAGGCAGGTATTTAGGTAAGTAAATACCTGGGAAAGTCTCTTTGAGTGGTTCGTGGGAGCTGAATTTCGGTGTGGAGAATCCTGATGTGAGAAGAGGGAGCATATTATGGGGGAGGGTGGAGGGCACCTTCTTCTTGCTTGTAGGATCTGCTGTATGTTGGGATGTCAGTGAAAGCAGCATATATCCCCAGAGAGGGACTGTTGTGGATTTTCTCTTGAGAGGCAATGATGATGAAGTCGGAATGGCTTCCTGAAAAGGATGTCAAGGCTTGGGCTACCATGAGATGGAGTCCCCCCAGGTGACAACTGGTTTGCTTTGCCTTTGAAGGGCTCAGAAATAAACAGGTCCAGGAAAAACCAGTCATGCCTGTCAGAAGAATGGAAGTGGGAGGGTGATGCTCCTCAGGCTCCTGTTTCCTGTCTCAGCATATCTGTCCAGCAGCCTGGTGTCCAGGAAGCAAGCCTCGAAGACTGGGGGGATAAGACGTTATCTCCTGGGTAACCTTAAATGTATGTATGCTTTTTTGAGCTTTTCACAGCATAAAGGTTCAGTAACTCATTCAGCAACCTATAGCCAAAGAGTTGTAACATTGAATGTACCTGAATTTTCTCTTCAGAAGGGTTTCCCACCTCTCTCCCGTGTCACTCTCACCGATATTAGGAGAGGACCAGCAGATGACCATATTCTTAGAAAGAAGAGAGGTCAAGAGTATGTTCCTTTCCAAGAACCCACCTGATATCTCTTTCCTCTTGAGAATCCTCTGGTGAACCTGTCATCCAGGAAGTTGGGTGAGCTGTTTGCTAAAGCTGGAGATTTTTGGCAGTGTTGACCTGGCACCCTTAGAGTTGGGGCTACTACTACCACTTTAAGGAAATGATATTTGCCTCATTCAATAAGTGGCTAGAAGATCCCACTTCGTGGAGTGCCACCCTGCACGGTCACCAACCATTTGGATGGGTAAATCTCAAGAGTTGATAGGCATGCCAGTGGTAGTCTATGAGGTGAAGTTAGGTGGTGAGGAAAGTTTTTAAAATTTTAATGATTATTTCAGTGCATACATGAAAAACATATTTCAGTGGTTTACTATTCCTGCTGGAGATAAAGTCACTGCTCAAAATAAGCATACTTCAGTCAAAAAGTTTCTTTTTAAACATTAAAGATGCAATCACCTGTCTAGTATCTAAATAGAGAAAAGCTGTGCTGGTGGAACACACGTGATTGAAATTAGTAAATTGAAATTCTGAGGGTATTTTCAGTTGCCTCATGGGTGACTGTTACCTTCTCTCTGATGTGGATTTCTCAATGATGGGAGTGGTGAAGGACCCTGTAAGGGCAGGACCAGGAGATAGCTTAGTCACCCTACTTCCACAGCCAATCAAAACTCTATGAAGTGTGGAAAAAGAGAAAATGACAGGCAGAACAAAGAAGAATCCATGCATTTGAGTTAGAATGCTAGAGAATAAGATTAAAAGCACCGTCTGTGAACTGCTAAAAAGGTAAACAGAATCTGTCTTGGAAGAAGATTGCCGGAGTGATCCTTAAGTAAGGTGATCAGACGTCCCGCTTTTTAACACTCTGTCCTGCATCATTTTAAAATTAAATATATTACAGGCTGAGCCCTGGTAACGTAAATGGTTGAGTGCGGGACTGTGGCCCACAGGCTTGGTGGTTCAAATCCAGTGGCAGCTCTCCAGGAGCAAGGCTGGGTTGCTCCCATGACCACCAGAGGGCAATGATGCACCCCCCCCCAAAAAAAAACAAAAACAAAAAATTAAGTATATTACAATACTATTTTTGTTTTCTATGAAAACTTTTGTTGCTCCATATAGACCAATTTTTTTTTTACTTCTCAAAACACGTTAGGTGTCTTTTTTTTAATATAGATTCTATTGGGGGCTCTTACAATATTTAATACATCATTTGTATTAAGTATATTTGTACACATGTTGCCACATTCATCTACATTATCTACTTGAACCCCTCTAGCAAAAGCTCCTCTTCCCCTCTTTCCTGTAGTTCTTTATTTTTTTTAATTCCAACTCCCCATATTTCCTCTCCCCCCTTCTCCTCACCCATGAACTTCCAATAACTTACAAATTGTTATTACCTCTTCATATCTTACACTGTCTAATGTGTCACTTCACTCACTCCCGAACACCCGTTGTCCACACTCAAGAGAGGAGGTCATATGTAGATTTGAGAAATTTGTTCCCCTTTCTACTCCATGATCCCCCCACCCTCCCAGTGTCATCACTCCCCACTAGTCTCAAGGGATTATCTATCCTAAATTTCCACGTTTTTGACTCCAATGTGCATCCCTTGGTCTGGCCAAATCTGTCTGGCAGAATTGGGATAATAATAATCAGTAGGAAGAAGCATTTGAGAACATTTCATTGCTACTACACTGCACCTAGACTAGCTCATCTCCTTGCTACAATTCCTCTGTAAGAGGATGTCTCTTCACTTATTGATGGACTTTGGGTCCCCAATCTGAACTCCCCCTAACTTATAATGATATATTTTTAGGTTTTTGATGCTTGATACCGGAGCCTTTTGACACCTCGTGGTCATACAGACTGTTTTGTCTCTTCTATGTGGGTTTGCTTCTTAGCTAAATGGTCACTTATTCACCTTCATGTCTTTAAAACCACAGACAACATCTTTTGATAGCCAGGCACCATCAGCTTTCTTCACCACATTTACTTATGCACACATTTGTTGTCAGTGATCATATCAGGAAAGTGAGCATATAATGTTATGATTATTAGTTCTTGAAACCTGATAATTGATCCTTTTGGTATCTCTTGGTCCCATAAGCTGGTGTACTTCTTCCATGTGGGTTTTGTTGCGTCTGAGCTGGATGGCTGCTTGTTTACTTTCAATAGACCAAATTTTTAATCAAGAACACTCCCCCCTCCCTCGTTCAATAGTGTCCTGCTTAAAATCTAGTCACTTTACCTTAGAGACAAAGATGGAAAGATTATGCCTTACATACTTTGGACATATTGTCAGGAGAGACCAGTCTCTGGAGAAGGACACCCTGCCTGGTAAAGTGGAGGGGCAGTGACATAAAGGAAAGCCCTCAATGAGATGGATTCACACCATGCCTGAAATGATGGGCTCAGGGATGGGAACATGGGAGCATTTTGGGGGTATGGTAAAGGACTATGCATTATTTCAGTCTGGGTCAGAACAGATTTGATGGGACCTAACTACAACAAGTTTAGAGCAATATGTTCTATATTTATATTGCCTCTCCACATTGAAGTTCTGTAAATTAATAATTTATTCTTTCTTTACAAAAAGAGAGAAAGAGAATGATACTGAGTATTAAAGTCCATTGGAGTCCCTGGTGTGTACAAATCACTTCTGTGCTGGGCTGCAAATCAAAAGCTTGGAAGTTCAAGTCCACTAAAGATCCCTTAGAAGAAAGAACTGATGATGGGCATACGGAAGTGGGTCATTGCAAACCCTGTCAAACATATTTCTTCTCTGACCCCCGTGAGGTTGCCAAGAGTCAGAATTGACTCTGTGGCAATTGGCTTGGTTTTGTCTTTGCCTCCAAATGTAAATGTTGACGATTTCAACCCAACCAATACCTAGCGATAAGCTTCCATGAGATTACAGTCAAGAGCACTCTCTATGAGGCAGCTTTACCCTGTAACACAGGAATCTCCAAAATCAGGATCAACTCCATGACAAGTTGGGTGGGACCTTTGTTTGCTTGTCTATAGAGTGGATTTAGAACTGGCCTTTGAGTGTAAAGCGTTATGCTTAAGTTCTTTTCCTGACACAGAACATGGGGCCTTGGACAAATGCTTTCACTGTGAACCCCCATCAGGGGCCTCTAAGGTCCCTGTGCAGTTCTCCCATTCTCTTGCTGTAAGACTCTGTGTTTAGAAAGGATAAACCTCTAAGGATCCCAAAGTGTCAGTCATTTCCACAACTGGAGACAGGGAAAATCCAGGGCAGAGCTCATGGGAGATGTGAATAAATTTGACTAGCTGTCTAGACAGACAACCTTACTGTTTAAACTTGACTGAACATCTGTTAATCATCCAAGATGCTCCTGATGCTACATCAGTTAGCAGATGGTCACTTAGAGACTGGCCACCAAAGATGTGTAGCATTGTACATGTCAGCAGCCACAAGTTCATGAATTGGGGGTGGGGGTGGGGAGATGAGAATCAGCTTCCAGCTAGAATCTAGAACCTAAATGATTCCAGGAACCTGATTCAGATACTACCAAGTATGCCATTAGATTTTGCTCTGAAATGGCAGGATTTCAAGACTGTGGACCCTTCATTTTCTGCTGCTTTAGTCTTGCACTAAGAAAAGGCTAAGCTTCTCTCTTGAAAAGCAAGTCACCTTAGTTGGAAAAAGTGTCTCTTCATTCAGGGGCCATCAGGGGCCTCGGCCTCTTCCAGCAGCCGGCACAACTGAATAAGGAGATGGTGCGATGCCTCCAGGGACACACTTTTCCTCCATCCTTTAATTTGGGGAAAATTTGGTAGAAAATAAGAAAAGTATCTGGAAATCAGTCAAATCAAATCATATAAATCGACTCCGTTTCACAAAATCAGAGACCCAAATGACTTGTCCAAGATTACACATTTGCTTCCAGAAACAACCCCAAAGAACCGGCAAGTTCTGAATCCAGACTTTTTCCCTCTGTTGACTTGGACTTGAAAGCAGAAGCTTCTTCCTAAGACCCTCCAGACACCCACACTTGATTTCCGCTATCCATGGCATCATGTAACAGCTGCTTCTTGTTATTCAAGAGCTTTGATCAAGTGGCCTTAGGCAATACACCACTTATTCCTTTCCCAATTCAGTCAGTTCTGTCTGTTGACAGTCACCCTCTTCCCAGCAGCCTTTTGTTCTGCACCCAAAACCCTAAGGCAAGACTGGATAGGTCAATGCTCCCCCTTCCCCCCCCCCCCCCCCGCCTCCATCACCACTTATTACTCTGGACCAGGAGGGGACCTGGAAGAAAGCAGTGCAGTCTAGTACTCAGTCACTGGCCTCTCTCGATCTGGAAAATGGGTTTGGTTTGCTGTTTCCCTGCTTGGTTCTCTTCCCATTGAGAAAAGTTTAATTTTAACTTATTAGACAAATATTATAAGAGCTATCAAGAAAAATGGATTTTTTTTCTTCAACCCAGAGATAGGCCTGGGAGGAATGTTAAAAAACCAATACACTGTCATCAAAGTCAATGCTGACTCACAGAGACCCCCTGTGGGTTTCTCAGCCTGTAGCTGTTTCTGGGAGCGGAAAGTCTGGTGTTTCTCCCTTACAGGTGCAAGGGGTCTTAAAATGAATGAGTAACCGCTACACCACCAGGGTCCCTGCTGGGAGGAGCATAGACAGTAGAATCAAAGAGATGCAGCTTTGCCACTGGGTCACCATATGATACTGAGCAACCTATTTCATTTCTTCGAACTTTAGTTTCTACATTGATCCTTTTTGCTAACCATCAAGGAAGTCAGATGAACTCCTAGTGACCTCATGCACAGCAATATAATGTCTGAGGCCACTGTTGTGGTTATTGTGTAGTGGCTTTCATCCTAGGGCAGTGGTCGGCAAAAGGCTTACTAGACACATGTGGCTCTTTCAGGGTGAATGTGCGGCTCTGAAGTAACACTGAAAACATTTGAAGGTTATTATTTCAGATCTCGGTGATTTCATTTGTTTGGAAAAACATATTTAAGGCTCTTGAGAGATTTTACAGTTGTTTGGAGGGACAGCATTGACTCTTCAGCCTCAAGAGTTTGCCAACCCCTGCCCTAGGGCATTCATCTTCCAGCAATACATCAGATAATATTATGCCATGGTCCATTAGCTTTTCATAGGCTATGTTTCAGAAATAGATTGTCAGGCCTTTCTTTCTCATCTGTCTCAGATGGAAAGGCCTGCTAAAACTTGTTCACCATGATGACATTGTTGATATTTGAAGTACTGGCAGTATAATTTCTAGTGTCATAGAATTCTGCCAGTTACTAAAATGGGACAAAATGTTGACCCTTATCTATACTTGGAAGTAATAAAAACTTACTGGTGTGTGTGTCTGTGTGTGTGCATGCATGTACATGAGAGGGGGAGGCAGGCATGCTCCTTTAAAGCTTTTGCCCAAATTGAAAGAAAGATCCATATACTGTAAATGAAATTTTGGTTCTATATTTTCCTACTAACATTATGCTATCATCTGTTGTATTCTGCTGCACCTAATTTCACATGACATTGCTAATATACAGCTGATATTCTCTTCCCAGAAATTACTATAAGTAGCTCAGTATTTCTCAAACTGAAAGAAGTGAAGAAAAAAAATCAGTTCTCCAGTTCCAATATTCCATAGGCAAATTGTTCGGCTTGGCGGGAAGCAGCAAACGAAGATAGGAGGAACATGCAGCTATTATATCAGAAATAACTGGTTGACATTTCACAACTTCAAAAGGTAGGATGAGATCAAGAATTGATGGTATTGAAAATGGTGCAAGCTGTGCTGAAGCATTGGTAAAAAATAACACCCAGGACTTGATGGAATATCAGGGGAGATGTTCCAACAAACGGATGCAATGCTGGAAGTGCCATTTCATATACCACGGACTGGGAGAAGGAAGAATAAATTTGTACTGGAAGCAATATAACCAGGATGTTCTATAAATATAAGGAGCGAAATACCTTATCTCCTCTATGGTGTGCATATTTTCAGGAGTGACAAGTTTCTAGAAAAAGACATTATTCTTGGTAAAATTAATGTTTATGAAAAATATGAAACCTTCGGGCTGAGCCCCAGTGGCATAAGTGGTTGAGTGCGGGACTGTGGTCCGCGAGCTTGGCAGTTCAAATCCAGTGACAGCTCTCAGGAGCAGCGCTGGGTAGCTCTCACGACCACCAGAGGGCAGTGATACCCCCCCCAAATGAAACAAAACCAAAAACACCTTTAAAAAAAAAAGAAAAATATGAAACCTACATTGAGAAGGAGTGGCGATCATAGTGCCTGCAGCAGTGGGTTCCGACTTAACACCAATCGAGAGGAAGGTGCAAGACAGGAAAGAGTTTCTGTCTGTTGTACATGAGTACTTAGCAACAACTAATTTATCCTAGAATGATAGAAATGTCATGTAATTCAACCTAATGCACACTTTTCAGAATCATTTTAAAAGACAGAATAATGAACTATTTAGTTTAAGTCCATGGTTTTATGCAGACCCCTCTTTACTTGTTGACCAATTGGACTATTTATCATTTTCCCCATTCAAAATGGTCTTGCCATAAAGTTCTTTTTGTATGTGGATTTCGTTTCTTGCTATAAATTATGTTCTTCTGGTAAATTCCCAGAATTGCTCCAATTTTATTTTTAGGCCATTGAGCTTGATTTATATTGTCCCTGTTAGGAACTTCTGTAATCTGTTCCTTAGGCACAGCTAGGAATGAAATCTGTTGGCAAAGCCAGCTCAGAAAACAACAGAAAGTCTAGAAACTGGCACCTGGTACTTGTCAGAGCTGAGGCATGGGGGCAAAGAACAAAGACAGAGCGATTCTTCTCTGGAGGCCTGGTCAATCTCAGCAAGAAATTAAACCAAATGAAAGGCATTTCATTCATATTGAACTGTCAGGGGAATCGAGGGGGGGAACAGACAAAAGGAGAGCCTCTTCAATGTCTGCCAATAGGAGAATGAATAAATAAAATTTAGCATAATTGTTTGAAAGATCACCATAAGCAGTGAGGAAGTAAATTTATGTAGAGTAAAATGAAGAAGTCCCAAAAACGTTACTGGGGGAAAAAAAAGTTACAGCATGCTAGTGTGCCATTTGTGTAGACTTAAAAAAAAACACCAATGAGAAACAGTAATATTTTACATTTTCATGGATATCAATATATCATTTCCTACTTAAAGGAAACATGGAAGCAAATATGAAAAAAAGCTAACAGCAGTGAATTCTGGGAAGGGAGTATCTATGTGTGCATTTCATTATTCTTTATTCTTAGGGGTATTTGTGAAATTTCTTGAAGCATCATTATCATCAAGACTAATCACTACAAAAGATCAACCCAAGCTGGGAAGTAGCAGAGATATGGGATTGGGAAGAGGTGCATACAGATGAAAGCACCTGCTCTTCAAGGAGGCCAGGAACAGGTAGCTTAGGTCACACAGGCATCTTGACACTTTTTGTTAAGTTCACTTCCCTTCCTTCATAGAGAGATAGTTCTATGCTGATGTTGGTTTCTTGATGCATCTCTCCGGTCAATTGAGACACCAGCATTTTCCTGCTGATCTCGCATCCACTGGATTCTCCAGAGGAAAACATTCCTGAGAAGTCTTCATTTGGGGTTCTTGAAATCTCACTGATTAGTCAGTTATTTATCTGAATCTAAAGCAAGTGCTGATGATTCCAACACTTACCTGCTGATGATACTCTTGGTAAGTAGAACAACAAGCTGTAATAGAAGGAGGCTTGAAAACAGACTGTTTTTGATCTGCAAATGGACACATTTTAAAGTCATGTTAGACCTTACTTAAGCCAGAGAACAGAATGACCCCAGGTAGAGCGGAGCATCAAGCAGGAAGGTCAAGGTGAAAAGACCCATGAGGCCATGCTGCCCAAGTGGAGTGGATGCTGCGGTATTCTACCATATTCCATTTCTAGGACTAAGACATGTACTCCCTGAGCTGCATTCTTCCCTGGGACTTGTCAAAATCTGCCTTGAAAAAGTTATTCCAGAAAGCTCACATCCAAAGCATGGCCTTTGCAGATGTATAAAAATCGAACCTCTTTGTTTCTATTGAAACAAGTTTAAAAGTCATTGCAGCTCCAGACATTCTCATGGGGCTGGCTGTGACTTTTGATGATGTAATTACATCACCTCTTCCCCTCATCCTGAACAGGTGTTGATTCCAACTGCAGCAACTTCCTTGGCCTACCAAAAAAAAAAAAAAAAGAAAGAAAGAAAAACCTCACCAACTCAGAGTCTCATTATTTTCTGAACAACCTTGTCGCTAAGACCTACCCCAAACTCACTGCCATCAAGTCGATTCTGACGGAGACTTTAAATCTTTATGGGAGCAGCCATCTCACCTTCCTCCTCAACAGTGACAGCTGAGCAGCTCAGTTCAACATGTTCTTATACTTACTGTGGTAGTGACATAATGTCATGTCAACTTGAAGATATATAAAAGTGTAGGGGTGGAATTTAGCCCATCAATCAGGTTGAAGTCTGATGATGACTCCTTATGGACATAGCCTTCTGGAATCTCTCTCTCTCTCTCTCTCTCTCTCTCTCTCTCTCTCAGCCATCACCTTCCTGCCAACCCTACTTGCTGCAAGAGCTCTGTGATGTGTGCACTACCATTGGATCCACATGACTTTTCACCCACCAGTCTGTGATCTTCCTGCACATACAGCATTAATGCATGTAACTGCTGCATCTGAAGAGGGATTTATGGACTTGAGTTGGACAGGGCTGGGATGTTTTTCTGATATACAATTCTTTTTGATATAAAGTTCTTTCCTACACATGCAGGAGGGTCTCTGGATTTGTTTCTCTAATCAACCCAGCCTAACACATTTATCCTCAATGTTCCTGTTTTTGTTGAATCAATTCATTTAAATCCATCCTACAAATTGATATTCCAGCTGCTTGTCATCCTTAGGCCATTAATCAAGAGGAAGAATCATATACAGATCTTTATTAGAGTTCAGATGGAGAATCAAGGTCCCAATGCAAAATCAAAAATTAGCTCACTTCCCCCAAGTAGAATAATAACATATTGGAACAAATATATTTGTGAGCTTAAAAAAGAGGAACTGTGTGATGGATTTGGGAAGTTTGTAAAGTGAGTGAAAAGTTGGAAAAAGGGAAAGGGAGACATTGGAAAATTAGCAAAGGACTACAAAGTGCATGAGTATTAGAATTAGATCATCAAGGAAGGGAGTGAAAAGAAATTCACATTCAAGTTTGGATTGGTAAGAACAGAAATGAGAGAGGGATTGTGAGCAAGGATAGGAAAGCCATGCTGGAAGACACAACTGAAGGAGCTTCCTGTCAGATAGTGAAGAACATTGAGCATCAGGCTAAAGAGCTTGGCTTTATCCCCAATGCTATGCCCTGACACTGAAAGCTAAAGGTAGGGTGAAGATAAGAATACAGTAGTATTGATTCAAACAAATCACGATATTGCTATAGACTCTTGAATATACCACACACTGGAAGATAATAGCCAAGCAAGTCGTAAGATACAAGACCTGCCAGAATGTTCCTTAAAAGTGAGGACAATACCAATACCAGTCGTGGAACCATGAGGGGAAGGGAAAGGGAGGAAGGGGATGGAACTAATCACAATGATCTCCATCTGATGCCCTCCCAGGGGGACAGAGGGCAGAAAGATGGGTAAAGGGAGACAGGTGGTCAGGGTAAGACATGAAAATTTTTGTTTTACAGATTGTGAAGGGTTCATGAGGGAGGGGTAGGTGGGAAATGAGCTGATACCAAGGGCTCCAGTAGAAAGAAAATGTTTTGACTGTGATGAGGACAACGTGTGTACAAATGTGCTTGACACAATGAACATATGTGTGGATTATGATTAGAGCTGTATGATAAAATAAAATGATTTAAATAACAATAAAAGTGAGGACAATGAGACTTCCACTTATTTACTTTGTGCATATCCTCAAGAAAACCCAATTGCAAGAAAAAGTGTTCAATAAAATATAGGGTTAGTGAAAATGAGTGAAACCCTGAAAAAATGGATTGACACAAACAGTAGCTACAACAAAGGTCTCAATATATGAACAGTTATGAAGATGGCACACGACTGGACGACATTTCCTTCTGCTACATGTGGGATAACCATTTGTTGGAGAGGACTTGACAACAATTAGCAACTAAAAACAACAAGTGCTGTAAGAAGACTGACCAGGCCAGTGACAATGAGTCAAGCAGCTGGAGACTGGACATAGGCTTGTGAGAGCTGGGTTGGGCTTCCTGGCCCACAGAGTGAGTTGGGTTCCCTGACCCAGAGTACCAGCACCCTGTGGCAACAAACTGAGCCGAAGCTGTCCTGATTAAGTTATACCTGTTACTTCCAAGTTGATCCCAATTCTTAATTGTAATATGTTACTTCACTGATGAACCCATAAATTTAAATTTAAATTAAAAAATAAAAAAGAAGCCTGATCTGATGGATGTTGTATAGCAGTGACTCTCAACCTTCCTAATGCCATGCCACCCTTTCATACCGTTCCTTTCATTGTGGTGACCCCCAACCATAAAATTATTTGTGTTGCCACTTCATCACTGCGATTTTGCTACTGTGATGAATCGTGTAACCCCTGTGAAAGGGCCATTCGACCCCCAAAAGGGTTGTGACCCACAAGTTGAGAACCACTGGTATGTAGGATTGATGGGAGTGGACAGATGTGGGGCAATTTGAGGCTAATGTAGAGGTTTGCCTTTAAGCAGCAAAGCAGAGAATAAGGAGGATACCAAATCTATATCTTGGACTGATGACTGAAAAGCAGTCCAGATACTCAATATCCCTATATCGCAGTATTTCCCATATTTCTGCTCTTGAAATTATTCCCTCAACGATCTTCTTTTTCTATTTTCTCAATGACACCTTCCAGTTTCTTTATGGCCTATGAGTAATCACCTGTGCCTTCTCCATGAAATCTGGTCTGAACTCTTGAGTCCATATTGGACTCTCTCTTCTTTGAATTCCTTCAAACCAAACCACTTATTTACTTGTTATAAGCTTAACCTAATTTCAATTCACTGTCTTACAAGATATAATTTTATTAACATCTTAGCTGGACAAATGCTAGGAGTCAACTATATACTTCTGCGTTGACTGATAAAGAATGAGTTGGTAGGTTTCTTTTCCATCATCCCTAAGACATTCTTTTTATTTCTGTATTATATCTTTTGGCTTGTGGGATGAAGACATAACTTTTCCACAATTATTATACTCCAAAATATTAAGCAAACTATTTACCAGTATTTGGTGTGGAAGTTAAGTTAGCTATTCTCCCTGAAACTCCCAATTTTATGAGGTCTTCGTCTGACTCATGATGAGGCTAAGAAAGCTAATCTCCCTGATGCTCCCGGTTATCTGAGGGCTTTGCATGACTCAAGTTAGAATGATCTGCTTCCCTTGAGAACTATGGGTGGGATTCACAAGTCATTCATTGTCAATGACCCCTAACAATATAGACCTGTTCACCTACCCTCTGGAGTCTGAAGTCTTTCCTTATCACATCCCTCCCCTCTTAGTCATGAGGCATCCCTAAACCATTATCATCTTATAGCCCTTAAGACAGCCCCCATTTGCGGCTGTGACTAGAGAACTTATGTGTGTCCTGTTAGGCTACTTAAATGGGGAAAATTAATGTTCGACACTCTTGCTCCTGACCCTCACTCCTGGGTCGCTCCTGACTGCCTCTCTGCTGCCCCTGGGCGCCTGAACACTCCCGGCTCCTCTCCTTCATCATGTAATCCCTTCCCCCCTCCCCCTCTCCACACAGACCAACATATGGGGTGAAGGTGAGCATGTTACCCTGATGTTATGTATGTCTGACTCTTATTGTTTCTTTCTCTCTCTCTGCCATGATTTCTATATCGTTATTATAATAAATAATAATCATCGCGGCACAACTGCCTGTTGAACCCTTGCTGTAAGTGTATCAGAGACCAACCACCTCTGATACTGGCTATCCAAAGTCATAATAACTAAAATTCATTAGTACTCACTACAGATCAAGCATTGTTCTAAATTGTCTGTCTCTAATAACTTTCACTCATAAAAAATTAAGAAAATAATCTTGTCAATGGTCTTGTTGTTCAGGTAGGGGTCATAAACAAAAGAGGCTGAATAACGAACTCTGGTCATGCCTCCTCAGTTATATAGTTAGTGTACATGGTAGAGGGTTCAGAACCAGGAAACTTGCCTCCAGAAGTACCCATTTAATTCCCTAACCTACTCAACAAGAGATGCAATGAAGGGGTTGATGGACATATGAGTGAATGATCAGTGTGTAAAGTAAATGATACGTCAGGACTGTCTTGTACCCTGAGAGAGTGGATGGTCAGGAAAAGAAATCTCTGAATCTTTGCAAAAAGCAAAAACATTGCCACAGATTTTAGGTTTTACCACAGAGGGTTTAGTACGGTGCGTTTAGGCTGACCCCTGAGCTTCTCTCCTCCTTGTAAAGATAAAGAGACTATAAAGTCGTATTTTAGATATTGTATAGAGAGGGTAGGGATTTCCACTAAGCATATTTGATCGACTTAGAGGTATATTTAAAATGAAGGTGCTCAACAAGTCACATATGGTTAAAGCATCGTTCTTCTTAAGCCATAGCTTCAAACCTGCTCCTAAACCTCTCCTGATACTAGAGATGCCTGTAGAGTCTGGGATTCCTCTGGGGCCTCGGTTAGCTTTAAAGACGATGGCAGTGCACAGCCCGGGCGTTTATCACCCATGCTCTTCATTGCTTCCCACTTCCCTCCTCCTTATCAGGCTGCAGGAGCAAATTGTAAGTTATGTGGATATCAGGGTTATCACTTGTTGCTGAGACAAAAAAACACAACTAAGTTGGGCTTAAGCTTGATGGCTCCTCTGTTGAAATTCAGGATGTCTTATCTTTGCTTCCACTTCTCCTGTCTAGACACTTGACAATGATTTGCAGGAAATTGAGGCACTTACCCTGCTGGGAAACCAGAGCTAAAACATTTCTAAATATAATTTTTACTGTGTTTTTCACTCGATGCAAGCTAATGTTAATTCAAAAAGAAACACACACACATCAACAAAATGGAATTTTTTTCCTCTGTGTGGAAATGGGATTAGCTGACCTTGAGGCAGAACTTTCAATGTCCTAAATTTTGAGAGGCTGGTAAGTCTGTCCAGTTACTTAGGGCAGGCCTCGCTTCTCTGGTAAAGTAAATTAGACGATCTTAGATTCTTTTACCTAACCCCTTCTCCCCTTCTCCCCACTCTTATTTATTTATTTAGTGTGTTTTTTTTTATCACTGCCTTCTGGTGGGAATAGGAGGCCCAGCCTTGTTCTTAGAGAGCAGCTGCAGGATTTGAGCCTCCAGTCCAGTGGGTCGCAGTTCCGCACACAACCACTACGCCACGGGGACTCAGCCCAGTCCCCACTTTTATTTAACATCTTTTTATTTATTTCTATAGGAAACCAATTTTATTCCCTCAACACCTGATATAAACTTTTCTTTTTAAAAAAAAAATCATTTTATTGGGGGCTCATACAGCTCCATCACCACACATTTTGAAGCACGTTTAAGTGGGAAGAAGGACACTGTGCTTCTTCAGGTGGAAAATTATGAGACTTGAGTGTCCATGGGTGGGGTTATAGGAGGTGTTACACAATAGTTATTCAAATGTGGATTGCAAGATAAGAGGCTTGTACTAGGTAGCATGTCTCCACTCATTATGGGATGGTGCGCATGCACCAGACAGGTAGTTTCCAATATTCATGTTCTCTGCCTGTGCATCCTTTGCTCTTGGGCTGACTCAAGGTCTGCTCCTGCTTCTATGATTACTTGGCTGCTGCTAGGTGTTAGTGAGTCAGTTCTGATCTATGACTAGTTTAAGTGGGTCAAATGCGCCGATGCTACTGAGCAACAGTGTTGAACTGAAACACATTACTCTTCCAGGGCAGAGAAACACATTATTGTTGAAGAAGGGGGAGAAAATTTAAAACGATGTAGGCTATAACATGCCACAAGTTAACATGCTAACTGGATGTGGGGGGGGGGGGTGATTGAATCCATACGTGTTGGCTTAGGGGAATTCCTCAAAGTCATCTGAACTTGAGAAATGGAGGTGGAAGAACCCAGTCTCTTTCTTAATCTCTGAACTTGAGAAATGGAGGTGGAAGAATCCAGTCTCTTTCTTAATCTTTTTAGAAACACAGTGTCCAGGCAATGGCCTCAACCAGTAATGGCGAAGATGGTGCACGACCAGGTACCGCTTTGTTCTGCTACACACAGGCTGACCTGCATAGCCAAACAAAAAGCACCTGATTAATATTTTGCACAACCCACTCAGTTGACCACAGCGCTGATTGTACTCATTTAAGATGATCTATACGCTAATGATCTTTCATACTGGAGCACGCCCAGGAGGAAAGAATTAAGGAAGAAATAGACATTTATAAAAAGCCAAGTTTTCCTATAAGGCACATTTCAGATATGGTTTTATCATATCACAAGACATGTACAGCTTGGGAAAACTTCTACCCACATCGACAAACACACATTCTACATCTGACAAAACATGTGTTAAGTTGCTATACAAACATACACACATGTATTAGTGAAGCGCGATGGAGTTCTGTTGCTGTCAGAGACACTGTGCGGTCGTGAGGATTTGCAGTAAAATCTACCTAGCACAGCATGATGTAGCCCAACAAGAATGCTTCCTGCACTGCAGCACTCTTTATAATCACAGCAGGGTGTCTTTCCCCACGTCCGTAAACTCCAAATGTTATTACTTTAAGTAATGCTATGTTAGAGAAACGTGGCCTTGACGTTGTCTCATGAAAGAGACTACTTTAAAAAAAAATCAACTCAATGCCCCACTTTCCTTAGTGCTGCCACAATTGCTCAAGTGGGATATTTTTGCTCATTTCTACTGAGATAAGTTGGCCAATAAACACACATGGAATTAATTGAAGGGCAGAGAGATACATGGCTCGGTGAGTCTCACCTTTTGTAGTTCACTTGTCTCTTGTTCTCAGTGTGCCGCTTGGATAGTTCTCTGCCTCAGTCAGCAAGGCTCCCTTCCCTGGGGAGAAGCTACATGAACTTGACAAACCATGTGGAAACCCCTGCCATTGCTGAGATGCCTGCACCACCACTGGATTAAAAAACCCCTGCCATTGCTGAGATGCTTGCACCACCACTGGATTCTACCCACTGGTCTGGGATCCTCCTGCATTTCGTGTTATTGTGTGTGTTTTGTGAGTTTGAGGATGACTTTGTAGATTGTCGTCAGACATATGGGCTACGTTGGACTTATGGGCTTGGACTGGGTGGGATTGGGATGCTTTCGGAATGTACACTAACCCTTTATATAAAACTCTCCCTTAAACATATATCAGTTTCTGTGCATTTGTTTCCCTAGTTTACCCAGACAAACACAACTTCCAAGAAAATTAGCAAGTCCTTTGAATCTCTACCCTCTCGACCTCTGTTTTCAAGATTACCCTTTCCCCTGAATGTAACTAAAGGCATTCATTTTAGAGCTGGAGAATGAAGATATTCACTGCAGTAACCAATTCCTGTAATTACTGTGCGTCTGATGTGTTTTCTACCTGTAAAAAGTTGGATGGGCAAACGTTAGGTGATATATTTATAGCAACAATACAGAGAGTATCTACTGAGACTCTTCATGTATAGCCAACCACTTCATGGGGGCTGGTGCCTTGGTTTAGACATTTAGGTTAGCAGTTTCATAAAGAGACATATATACAGAAAGTAGTGTGCATGGTAATTAGTTATAAATTGCTGAATGATGCCTCACAGCTGACAAGGGAAACTGTGCTACTGAATAGAAACTGTTCACTGGTACTTCCTGTCAGGTGACATGCAGGGCACGTGCCATGCCTGCAATATGCCTCTGTTCTCAGGAGAAATACCAGTTAATTGTTCAGGTAATGTGTTTGAGGCTTCTGTTCTCTCTTCTAATTGGTTGTGTAGTTGCTGGGATCTTAAAAGCTTGCTAGAGGTCATGCAATGCACAACAATTAGTCTTTCTTCATTTGGAGTGAAAGAGGGAAAAGGTGAGTCAGGAAAAGGAGAAGGATCTGGAATGTGTGTGGCTAGATGCCTTCATGAACAGCTGCCTTCTTTTTCAAGACACCAGAACCAAATGATGCTCAGCGACCATGACTGCCTATTTTGATCAAAGCTTCTAGAGAAGAATCCTAATCAAAAGAGAGTGAATGTAGAACAGAAATCAAATTCTCATAGACTCCAGACTTTTTGGAACCATGGATGTTGGATGAATCTCTGAAGCTATTGCCCTAAGAGAATCTTATGCACAACACCACCTCCCCCAACATCTTCTTAAAACCAAACAATACTTCAGCTGAACTAGAAAAATATCTACCTTGAGTTTTATACTCTTTTAAGAACGATCTTTATGGGATCAAAGTGACATCAGAAACCAAAAGGATTAGACAGGAGCCTTACGGTTTATGTTGATGAAGGAATGACTCAGAAAAGGAGGATGAGAATGGTTTCACAGATCAAGGAATGTCATCAAGTGTCCCTGAATTTTGCATGTAGCTAATTGGTGGGTTTGTCTCTGTGTGTCCTCAACAACAGAAGGACAGGAGAGAAAGAAAGAAAGAAGGAAGGAAGGAAGGAAGGAAGAAAGGAAAATTTTTCTATATAGTATAGCTGGCTCACTATTGAGACTCAAATTTTCTTTGATATTTTTCCTGTTGTGGTCATGTACTTAGATAATTGGTACTCCTAGTTTTTGAGGAGCTTGTACAAATCATAATCATTAAAGGCTTTGGGGTCTTTGTGGGCAGAATTCACAGCCAAGCATGTGTATTGACAGATGCATATGGGAACTTGTCCAAGAACTCATAATGGCAAAATCTGAAGAATTGTAAGGCATTGAAGACACCATCAAGACCCATGTCCTTCATTGAATATGAGGAATCTACAACCAGAGAGGAGAAGTGAAACACCCAAGAATGAGGCTGCCAATACACTGCTTTGTGTTTGATCCAAAGTTCATCATTGTTCACAATAACGTGTCTACACCAAAGTGCTCCATCAACTAGAGAGCACGTGGAAGTGTGAAAATGGTGTGAAAGGCAAAGACATTCTTCCTAAGAGAGAGGCCTTGAGGGCACAAACAGCTAAGAATTGACTGAACATTTGGTGGTTGGAACCTAGCCTACCACCCCTTTGAGGGAAAGCTTAGGCAGTACGTTTCTGTAAAGATTGCAGTTAAAATTTTTGGAAATTCTATCTAGTCTCCCACATGTGTCACTATAGGTGGTGGTTGGCTGAAGAAACCAACAAGAAGAAGGTTGCATTTGACTACAGTGTTGAACTTTCTTCCTAAGCAGTTTTTTTTTAATCTCAATAGAAATCAGCATGCAATAGATTGAATACAAATGTAAAAACGGGAGGTTTGTATCAGGAAACGCATTTCTAGGAAAAGCTCAAGAATGACTTTATTCATGTTCTGGTTTCATCTGGATACACATGGCTAGAACACAATTTATGTGGAGAAAATGAAATGTGACATTGTGCCTTTTGAGACAAGGATGTACCCTCCAAATGCAGGGCAGCGGACTGAGGGCTGCCTTTTCGAACAAAACCCATCTAGTCTGGCTGAGAAACCTGCTGCTTCTTCTTACCCTTGAAAAAATTGCTGTTTAAATGTAGCTTAATGGAACATTTTGTTGTTTTGCATCAAGACTTTCTGTGGCCTTTTGTCTAACAGGAAGTCAAGGTCATGAAAAGCTGCCTTCTTCCAGAACTTAGTCTTAAATAACTTCCTACGATGTCCTTCCACATGGTTTGGCCACTTCTTTTTTCAGTTGAAAAGAGCAAATCGGGGCACCATAATATGAAGTTTGCTTTGATAGAGACTTTAACACTGTGGGTCTCAATGTTAGCTGAGTAGCCAAGTAATCAAGGAGCATTCAATGAGCTTTTCATATGATAGAAATTTCCATATATTCTGATTCAGTTGACTGGAGGTGAAGTAGGGTCAGAATTATATGCACCATAGGAGTTTATTTTAACTCTGACATACCTGAGTGCTGGCATGAGAAGGGTCAACCCAGCAGCAACTGGTTGCACCAGGTTGCATACTGTAGGCAACTTCTTTTTTAAAATAAATGTACATTTTAGTGAAAATATACAGTCATAGAAATAATAGTATAATAATGTCTACTTAGACAATTCAACAGCATTGATTATCATTTTTCCATTATTGTCCTCATTATCCCATATCCACTATCTTAAACTTATTCCCCCAAACTTCTCATCCAAAATTTTGAGGTGTCATTGTCAATTTGGTCACACACAGACAAGTCTTTAAAAACCAGAATTCTCAGGATAATCATACTTTACTACTTAAAACCAGATTACTTGTTGTTGTTCTTGTGGCTGTTCCAAGAAGACTTTGGGGGTGAGGGGCGATTTTGATTTAAAGTTTAAGGATTATCTCAGAGCAAAGAATTTGACCTGCCTCAATGGCTGTAGAAAATCTAGATTCCCTTTGGAATTTGAAATTCTTTTCTGCACCCTTTTGATCTGGGTTCTTCTGCAGAAGCTTGATCAAAAGAGTGAGTAATGGTAATTAGATGTCATCCAGTTCTTCTGGTCTATGAAACAAGAAAGAATTGTTCATGGAAGGAACCAAAGTTCAATTTCTTCCACCAATTGTTGACTTTTTTTTTTCCTCTGCTGTTTCAGGTAAATGGGTAGCAATAGTTCTATCTTGCATGGCTGCTTCTTTATGGAAACTTCTTAGTCTTCCCCTTGATCTCTCCCTTCACTATTATTTCTCCTTTTGCCTCTAGCCTACAGCCTTTGCTGTCCCCATGCTAAGGATCTCCCAACACCAAATCCTTAACTCTAACTCACTCGATCCAAATTGACTGGAGCTAAAATGAGACCTCCAAGGAAATACAGTCCTCAGGAACCATATATCAAGCTCTAGCTCTTTCAAATAGCATCTCTATTTATGGAACTGAGATGCAAGGTCTCACAGCATGGGATCTGAGTTTCTGTATGAGAGCAGACATGGGCTGGATGATATACATGGGAACCAGTTTGCCAGGAGGCAACCTTCAACTAGGAGAAATTAGATAGAAGGAAACCGGATAGATAAATTCGTTTCTCCCTTTCCCATTTTAGTAAGGAGCTCTTACTTCCCTATTTTAGGAAGGTGGCTTAGTGGTTACCTGCTAAGCAGCTAACTGCAAGATCAGCAGTTCTAAACCATCCGTGATTTCATGAGAGAGAGAAGAAGCTTTCTACTCTGGTAAAGAGTTAGAGTCTCAGAAACCCACAGAGCCAGTCCTATCCTCTTCTATAGTGTCCCTCTAAGTGAGAATCACCTGGAAGGAACTGAGTTTCCATTTTTGTAGGAACGCCTTAAATATATGGAGATACTCCTTAAAATGGGATGTTCCAGCGCTTCAATCTCTGGCATGGAATGCTGGCAGCAAGGTGACACTGCTTGCTTTACGTGTCATCCCTCCTCACTCACCTCCCTCTTTTCATCTTCACTGTACTGGGCTTGTACCATCCAGAGAACAGGTCTTTCCTAGGGAACTTAGTCTCATTTTCTCGTCTTTAATTACACAAATGCATCTGTCTGAATTGAGAACCATGCCCTCTGAGCAAGACTTGAACTTCTAGCTCTTCAAGAGCATCATGTAGCAATGAAAAATTTTCATTTTTTGTTTGTTTGAAAGAAATAAGTTTTTATTAATATTACTTTATTTTATTTATTTTTCATAGAAAGTTTAGGAAAAAAATGTATATTCCCCCTCTACCACTCTTTCCCCACTCTTCTCCTCATCAATTCTGCTTATTTTCCTTAAACTCTAGAATGAAACAATGTAAACAGTTTGATGTGTTGCAGGACTTTTTCTATTTATTCTTTACAAATATATAGAATTCAAAGGTTCTTTTCATGTCTTTTTCATGACTGTGTTCACCTATCCAATATTATCTTGTAAAAATTTTTGCCAATAATTTACCAATCTTTGCTAAAAAAATTTCACTTACAGATGATCCCCAAACACAAAAACTAGACACCGAACACACAGCTATTTTTTTTTCAATTCAGACAACTAGCAACTGTATATACCAAACCAAAATCCAAACTCTCTGCCACTGAGTCAAGGCTCGCTCACAGCGGTTCTACAGGGCAAGGTAGAACTGTCTCTGTGAGTTTCAGAGACTGACATTCTTTATGGTCTTTGCAAGCCCTGCCTTTCTCCTGCTGAACCACTGGTGGTTTCAAACTGCTGACCTTGCAACTGCAGCCCAAAAAGTAACCACGATGCCATCAAGGCTCCTGCAGATTCCCCTTCGAGACTATAAATCCTCACAGAAACAGACAACCCAGAAAGGATGCCTTTCTTCTACGGAGCTGCATCATAGTGTTTCTACATGGGAATATTCTGAAAATAATTACCCTTCACTTTTTAACAGAAACTTAGTTGGGTCATAATAGTCTGGCACTAAAACCAGTGCTGTGGGGACATCCTTGAACATGTACCATTGTCCACATGTGATTGTGATTCTCCAGGAGAGATAACCAGACTTGGAATTGTTGGGTTGAAAGGTAGCACTTGTTTTAAATTTGGATATATACTTCTGAAACGCTTTTCAAAAATTCTGTTCCAATGTTTACTTCCACGGATAATATGTGAGAGTGTTTTATCATCCCTTTTTGTTAACATGTATATTAACAGTTGAAAATCTTTGGGGAGATAATGATATCTGTAGTTCTTTTAATTTATTGAGCATCATTTTTTTCCTCTTAATTTGTTAAAGTCTCTTCTGGCCTTACATCTCTAGTTTGGAAAATGTTATTAAACTTTATTAGAACAGAACGTGAGTTTGGTGTAGTTGCTGAGAAACTGTTCTCTATAATCTAGAGGGTTCTAAGCCAGGTCTAATTAATTCACACCCTCTATAGCATAGGGTCTTGGAATTTGAAGGGCTAACCCATCTCAGCTCCTCTCTGAGAAGAACCAGACCTGGGCATCTTGGGACAAGGTCACTGAAAAGGCATTCTGATATTTGTATTGCTGGCAGAGGCCCTCGCACCTGCCCGAGCTGCTCTCAGAATTCCCTGCTGACTCTAACGTAGTTCAGCCAGTTTGAAGGGAGGCAGAGCAGGCTGAGTGCTTTCCCCAAAGACAGACAGACATGCTCAACTAGGAAGTCTGCATCCAGAGGAGCTGTACCAAGATTTCCCTGGCAAATAAGCTATAGACAAAGCTGAAGTTAGCTTGCCAGTGTGAAAACAAAACAAAACAAAACAAAATACATAACTGCCTGGTGAGCTGGAAGGTGGATTCTTGCAACTAGAGGAAATGAGTGGTGAAAAGGAGTCTTCTCACCAGGCAAGGACTGTGGGTGGACCTGGTCAGCCCTCCTTCTCCACTCTTTGTACAGATAGTTAACATTGTTCATGCACTAACTTTCCCTGGGAGGGAAAACGAGTCATGAGAGGGCTCTATTCTTGGGACCCAGCAAGTATAATAAAAGAGCCTTTCTTCTAATGTCTTCCCAAGCACTTCAGAAAATGAGTGTTGTCAAGTCTGGTTGGAATTTACAATATGAATGATGAGATGAAACATCTTTGCATAACATTACTCAAAAACACTTTAAAAAGTCATGTATAATGAAGTTGGTGTAAGCGCATTCATCATGGGAGGGGGGTGAGGGGGTGGTTCACGGGAATATGGTTTTCAGAGAGCCCATGTTTAATGTGGAGGAGCCCAATATGCTGACTCCCTTCCAGCCTTTCCACTTCATCACCCACTCTTGTTTATCCACAGGAATCTTCTTGACAGAGTCAACATTTGGTCCTACTATTTAGCCTGTCCCTTCAGGGAGAAGGACAGGCCCCCTTTTGGTAGCTTTTAGACCAGACTATTTCTTCTCTCTCCCTCTCACAAGTGCCCTGCCGCGAAATCTTGCTTAATTTAACATATTTGAGAAGTTGTTTTTTTTTTTAATATCAGGTCATCGCCCAAATTCTGGCCTGGGGTAAAGGGAGAAGCAATAATAAGATATAATTTCTGCTTATAATAAAAGGGGAGAAGTGTTTTGCTTAAAAAAAGTCACCATCGAATCAGCCCCAATTCATGGCAACCCCATATGTGTCAGGATAGAGCTTCAGGTGTTAGGGTTTCAATGATGGATTTTTGTGAGGGGGGCATCACTGCCCTCTGGTGGGAGTAGGAGGCCCAACCTTGCTCCTGGAAAGTTGCTGCTGATTTGAACCGCCAGCCCAGTGGGCCATAGTCCTGCGAACAACCACTATGCCACTGGGGCTCAGCCCCAATGGTGGATCTTCTTTTTTTTTTATGATGGATCTTTTGAAGCAGATTAAAAGGCCTTTCTTCTGAAGTGTCTGGATTTGAATAATCAACTTTGGGGTTAGCAGTAGAGCAATCAACTTTTTGTGCCACTCAGAATCATGCCACTATGGAAATGTGATGAATGCTACAGGGAAGTGTAGATACAGGGGAGGTGAGAACTGCATGTTTGGTACCAGGAGCTTATGGTAGGTCTAGAAAAACATGGTCAACTAGATAGACTAAGTCTGAGGTTAAGGGTAATGGAGTAAGTTGATGATGGAAATTTGGGATCCATTAACATTTAAGCTTGTTTAAAACTCTGGATGAGATTTTCCATGCAGAGAGGGATAGTGGTAGAGAACAATTATGTGGAAAATGGCCAGCTTTAAAGCTTTAACAGAAATAAAGCCAGCGAAATACTGGAGGGGCACAGTTTTATCAAATCCTATGAGTAGTTACTCCCATGTTCGTTCAAGGTGGAACAAGGGGACAGTGATTTGCCCTTCCTGTCTGAAACAGCAGCATCAGCAACTAGAAAAAATATGAAACAATCACTTTCAAGATACTGCACATCAATGACCTACACGAGATGGGAAAGAAATTAGGTTTCACTTTACTATCTCATAAGAGTACACAGGCTTCAGCACAAACAAGAAGAGCCTTGGAAGAACCCAGTGGATTCCATGTGTTGAAGACGGAAGATCAAGAGAGGGAGAGTAACAAGAGAGCTGGTGTTCACAGGACACAGGACCAAGGGAAGACACAGAAAGACAGCTCTAGAGATCTGAAGATGGTGACCCTCAGTATGCAAATGAGTCTGATCAAGACAGACATGTGAAGAAACTTTTCCAAACCATGAACAATCACCTTCCATGAATGCAGAGGCCTTCTCTGGAGCTCATGTGCTTACATAGCGGGGCAGGATAAGTGCTGGTTTTCAGTAGTCAGAATGGAAAGTTGCACAATAAATTGTCTATCAGGGAGGTGCCCAGAAAGCTTTTTCTCTGGTCAAGACCGAGAACCAAACTGATTGCCAGAGAGCCAATTTGACTCATAGCATACCTATAGGGAAGGTAGGAGCACCCCTGTGGGAAAATCTTTACAGGAGTAGAAAGCTTCATCTGTCTCTCAAATGTTTTTGGTTGGGCTCCTCAGAGAACAAAACCAGTGTCACTTGCATTTGTATGTATATAAAAGATGATATATATATATATATATATATATATATATATATATCACACTGCTGTAGAAGTCCATTAGTCCAGACAGATTAAAGTTGAAGGCTTCTCCTGATTTGTATGGCTGCAAGAGTTGATGAAGAGGAAGCAGGAAGATGAATCAGGAAGACAGGTGGGTGCAAAGCCCCATGAATCCAGGGTCAGCTGAGTGAATCCAAAGTGAGCAGTTTACGGATGATTCCTTTATTACAGTAGGCAATGTATGGTAGGAAATTATTGGAAGACAGTATAACAGGAGGTTATTGAACCAGATGCTGCATCCAGATCCAAGAGAAGACCCAGGAGCAAGAAATAACTCAATTCTTCGCAGGGCCTCTCTGGCCATAAGATATGGTAAATTTTTCCTTAGAATAAATGCTGATTTGATTCCACCTAGCAAGTGAAACTAAGATTGTAAATAATAAAATCCAAGACCGGAGGAGGGAATGATATTAGAGCTTAAATTCTGAGCACTCAGTTTGCGGATGGCTCTGGATGCCAGTAAAAGCTCCAAATCCACTGGATTAAACTAAGCCTCTGGTGAATTCCCTCTGACCATTGACCAGGGATGTGAGTAGCTTTGCCATCAGACAGAGTGCAGTGGAAACTGGACTAATGCAGATGGAGTTAGGTTAAAATTTAACCTCATCATTTGTTCGCCTTCTCACCAATTTAAAATGTGTCCTTTTTTAAAAATGTTTCCTGTTCCCTTTCAGTTGATTTTTTTCTGTTTTACTTTGCTATTGTTGTTAGGTTGTTTTGTTTTATTTGCCTTTTCTTTTTTCTGTGCTTTTTAAAAAGTCACTTTATTGGGGGATCATCCAACTCCACACAGTCCACCCCTCCATCCATTGTGTCGAGCACATTAGTACATTTGTTACCATCATCTTTCTCCAAACATTTGCTTTCTACTTGAGCCCTTGTTATCAGCTCCTCGTTTTTTGTATGCTTTTCTTTATATGGAATCCAGAATAGATAAACAGACAGCAACTGGAGTAGCAGTTTCTTGGAGTTGGGAGAGATATGGGGAGCTAATAATGTGGATAAGAAGAAAATGTTTTAAAACTGATTGTGATGATGATTGCACAACTCTTTTTAATATGTTTAGACTATCGAATTATATAGTATGTGAATTATATGCCAATAAAACTGTTGACATTAGAAAAATAGGCAGTAAAAATACAAAATGCGGGAATAGTGTGTGCCAAGTTATCATTTCTGTTACAAAATTTTCAAAAATGTATAGGGAAAAAAATCCCTGAGAGCAAGGAAGGATCAAACTGTCTCCAAGGAACAATGTCAACGAAAAGAGCTCCAAGATATTTATAGGAATACAAAAATACCCAGCATCCAACAATGAAAATTAACCACAGTCTTATTTCCAATAAAACTTAGAGCTGATGAATTGAAACTGACCCAGAAATGACCCAGAAGACAGAAATAGTAGACATGGACTTCAAACCATATTATCATTTTACTACATATGTTTAAAAAACTAGAGAAAGATTACACACACATGTTAATTGATTTTTAAAAAGGATACCCAAATAAAAATTTTAGAGATGAAAGCTACAGTGTTTGAGATAAAATGTACTGGAGAGGAACAATCCGTTCAGAAAACTACCTGGCATGTTCTTAAAAAGTCAAATAAATACATAACGCATTACCCAGCACTCTATTCCTCGATATTTACCGACTAGAACAGCATATGGCCATATAAAGACTTGTACAGGAATGCTCATAGCATTTGTATAACAATCCCAAACTGGAAACAACCCAAATGTCTACCAGCAGGTGAATGGATAAATAAATTGTCATGTATGCATACAATGGAATACTACTTAGAAATAAATGAAAATAAACTGTTGATATAGGCAACAACAAGGACAAATTTTAGATTATATTGTGTGAAAGAAGCCAGATCCCTTACCTCCCCCACAAAAACCCATGCTTCAGTTTCCATTTACATTAAACTCCTGAAAATGCAACATCATCTATAGTGATAGAAAGCAGATCAGTGGTTGCTGAGAGCAGGCTTGTTCAGGAGGATGAGAAGGTAAAATTACAAGACAAGACAAGGCATTTGGAGGTAATGAGTACATCCAATAATTTGATTCTGACGATTGGTTCACTGGTATATGGATATGTCAGAACTTTTCAAATTGTACGTGTGTCTACTAGTTAATGTGCAGCACATTTATTAAGGCTTTAAAAAGTAACTACACCCCCCCCCCATTCAATTGTCTGGGTTGCCAAGGTGAAATCATGCCCCTGGTGTAAAGTTGAATAAGGAGGCCTATAAGGCAGAGCAAAGTTCCTCATACTTCAATGCCTCAACTCTGTCACAAAGCCAAACAGCCCACAGCTATCTTTATCATGGTGTGTGCAATACCTTGAATGGATAGTAGAGTTGGTGATTTCAACTTAGAGCAGGCATGGAGCGTCCAAGAACAATTTGTGATCTGCTACAAATCAACTACATAGGGCATGCTGACTTTCAGTAGAGGGGGAGAAAATCTCCAGGGGAAGGATGGTGACTGAGTAGTTTAAGTTATGTTCTCGCCACTCGGACTAGTTTCTGTGGGTGGGTAGGTAATGGCTAACTCTAACTAACCCATGCTGGTCACCCCCGCCAATCCAACAAATGAAGACTGAATCAAAGAAAGGTTAAATTTGTGAACTTTCAGAGACTTAAATTTTCAGAGACTTAAAACTTTCAGAGGTTAAATTTGTGAACTTTCAGAACTTTTAGAGACTATCTCTGAGTGGTGCAAACAATTAACATTCTCAGCTACTAACCAAGTTTAGGATTCCAAGTTGGCCCAGAGGCACTTTAAAAGAAAGATATGGTGATCTACTTCTGAGAAAAATCAGTGATAAAGAA